>JAVFBX010240305.1:0-10447 GCA_034783855.1 Mopalia kennerleyi | reverse complement strand
CTCGTTGTACCTGAGTTATCCGACAAGGGTTGTAATGGAGAGTTGCTCGGATATAAAACCCTTGTCTAGAGAAGATGATAAATCACTGACTGGTCAGTCTTGTAATTGTCATTTAATCAACAGCACATTAGGGGCTATGAAATAATCTCCAAGTTGACATAAAAATCAAAAGTGTTATTAATAATATATACTACTTTTATTAGACCTATTCTATAAATATACAGTTAGTGTTAATAATTTATTGTTAAGACAATGTAATGGACATCGAATTAAAAACAAATTATTGTCATATACGAAAATGAGAAAATACGTCATGTAAACCAGTTTTTTGTATTCAACTGCGTTGAAAATAAAGGCCATTGTCATATATATGCAGTATATGAAGTTGATCAAATTTAATAACATTTGTTTGTACAAATGAACAACACATCAATTGAAAAGAAATACACGGGTTTGTGCCACAGCAACAAGCTGAGTTTACAGATGACTATGGAATGGAAGGTGGCATTATGTTGAATAAAGTTAAGTTGCGAGAAACCCCTGACTATCATGTCACTCCTGGGCTGGCCCATATCTCATAGCTAAATCACAGCGTTATCTGTGAATACCCTGTAACAAATTATTGAGATGGAATCAGACTAAACTTTATAAGGCCTTCTGCACATTGAATTTTTTACAATATGAAAATAACGAAGCTTGTTTCCAATGAGATAAATCGGCTATTGTGGAGATACGAATACGTATTTTACATACGAAATAAAAATAGACATTATCATTTTCCAATTAATTTATATATATACCTATATCTAGTTATTATGATACGCTCATGTAAAGCCTTCTATTAAATCCAGCTAACAAATTATACTTTATCGCACAATATATACTATTATACACCATAAGTGTAATACATAGATGACTGTATTGAACAGATATTTTGACTGGAGTTCCCCTGAATAATTTTTGTGTCTTGAATAATTTTTGTATCTTTTAGAAACAAAAATACTGGAGTTCCCCTGTAAAAAAGAAATCTATAATTATTTTCCATAACGAAAATACTGGAGTTCCCTTGTAAAAAAGAAACCTAAAATTATCCATGTCACTCCATTGTCTTTCCGAACCACAACTCATCGCGCTCGGCGATCGCACTATATAAATTAACTGAAACAAAATTCACAAGATAAAATAAGGATGCAAGCACCAGTTTCAGGCATCAGGTACGCGAAACTATTTCTTAAATTGAGTAATATTGAGACATAATATTAAGCAGAAAACTCATGTATTCTTCATCCGAAATTTTGAAATTTAAGAACCAAAACCAAAAAAAATAATAATAAAGAAAGAAATAACAAAAATAACAAACTGGTGCCTGGCTATAGCTATACTCATTTGAGTTAAACAATACGTGTTATATACCTGGGATTAGTATAGAGGGATAAGAAACATCACTCTCCTTCGGGCCAACAATCCGTGAATGTGTTACTCAACTTGTATGTTCCTAAGGCAGCCGTACATTGTCCCATTCTATTGAGTAACAGAGATTGCACAATTAATAGTGAAACTCAGAAAGGTAAGTAGCATATTCACTCATGAAATACGAATGAAAGCTCGGACAGAATGGGTTGTAGAGCTGAATTTAAGAATGAATCCTAGCTTACTCATCTGTTCGTGATGACAGTGATACAGCCAAGATGGCGGTTCAGCAGTTTGCTCTGTGTGGCAAAAGTTACCGGTTTTGTGAACGTAAAGGCTATAAACCAACACAGCGGTTAAGTTTATTGGAAATGGGTTTCTTTCGAGTAGATATTATTTTAACTAATGGTTGTTATGAAACGACAACAAATGATGTGCTTTTTTGCAACATATAGCCTTAAATGTAGCCGAGTAACACATTCACAGATCACTGATTCAAAGGCAAGCATGCTTTCTCATCCCTATATACGGATGACGGGCGGTGTACTGTCACGTTTCGTTTAGTTTGTCCGCACGTTTAGCTGTGTTAATGGTGAATTGGTGACCCAAGCAAGCCTCACGACTGAGGTGAGTCCTTGGCAAGATTTGATCACGTGAGTCACAGACCACATGGGGCTACACGCTGTGCTGCAGCATTGTAATCGTATTCTCGCGAGAGTTTTTTATAGTTAATGAGACTTAGACAACTGTCGTACGCTATGCCAGGCCATCGCGCAATAATATCCGCTAATAGTATGCCAAAGACCAGCAAATAAAAAAGCGCAAAACAAGATAGCCCTGGTGTACCTTAAGAGTCAATGTCTCGACGTAGGAAGTAGAATCGATTATTTAACTGCGCTATTCTTGGTGAGTCCTCCAATATATTCGTCACTTTAACGCAGGACGTCAATGCAGAGCAACGATTTCATTTATTTCTGGTTGAGGACTCTCACACATAAGGATGAAGGAAGGGTAAAAACCTTAATGGAAAAATAAAGATTATGTTTAAGTAATTGTGAAACTAATCCAGTTATGAGGGCTTTTTAGGTTTTACAAATATAAACCAAAAAAGTATATATTGAGAATAACGTTGCTTACAACGTAAATGTTACTTTCACTTTTAAACGCACGATTTAGTGCTCAACTGGATCAATGTGAAGTTAAGCATAAATTCAGATAAAACTGTAACAGAATGGCCTTGTAATGTTTCACTCTTTTGGGATAGAACCAAATTTTAAAGGTCATATCAACTTGCCTTGAGTTATATAAAAAGTGGCCGTAGTAATGTCCGCCCAGGTTTTAACACATGTAGGGCGATGTTGTAGTTATCTCCAACTAGAGAACTTTACTGGTGGGTTCGTTTTCTGTGTGAGTATAGTTGTCGGACTCAGAATGTTGGGGGAATCTGGATCAGTAGAAATAGAAACTATTGGTCGAAGGTTGACAATAGCTGTTATCTCGTCAAAAAGGTAACAAGCACTTCGTGAGTCAGTTGCTTTAAACTGGTCTCACTCATCATGGAATCAAGTATCCTGCGGGTGATTCCAATCATTCTCTGCCACACACCTCCCATGTGGGAAGAGTGGGAAGAATTGAAGAGCCACGGTGTGCCTTTGTTGTAAAGAAAATTGGTCCGTCCTCGACATTGAAGGCGTCGATATTCAAAAGATCCGTAAATCCAACGATGTTGGTTCCACGCTCCGATCCGAATTGTGCTACATGCCCCTTGAGTGCTGTGAATCTTCTCAAGAGGTTGGTGAAAGATGAAGTTGACATCTCCTCAACAACGTCAACGTCGACAGCTCTTGCATGTAAGCACGTGAAAAGAGCCCCCAATCTATTACTATTTGCCTGTCCTCCATATGTACGTCGAGTGGTCACTGACCAGGGACCAAACATGTCTACTCCAATATTGGTAAATACTGGTTCAGGTTTGACACAATCAGAAGGTAGATCTGATATCAATTGGTGTTCAAACTTACCACGATGCTTGTGACATGTGACGTACTTGTGCAGAATAGAAGATATCAGTCTCTTTCCACCAATTATCCAGAAACCTGCGGATCTAAGAGCTTCTTCTGCGAAGTGTCTCCTCTGATGTTTCACAGAGGAGATGTAGTGGCGCACTAGTAGAATTGCCAAGTGATGCCGGCTGGGGATTATCAAAGGATTCTTCTCTTGGAGTGCTTGGACTCATGCTTGGACTCATTTTACATCCTACTAGTAAAAACCCATCACTGTCAATCTTGAGATCAACCAGTGGACTACTTTTAGGAAGAGGTCAAGAGGACAACAATCTCGAATACAGGGGATCTCTGTGGCGAAAGCTTCTTTGTGGACCTCTTTGATAATTCCAGCTTCTGCTGTCATTCGACACTCTGCATTCTTGTGTTTGGAGCAGATGTGTCAACCTTTACAACCTGAACCGGTGTGTCGAAAGCAGCCAGCAATGTATTTGAGAAACAGCATTGCTCTCACTAACCTGTTCCACTGTGGGAAGCGTTCAAACCTTTGGCAGCCAAGATAGACCCTTTCTGGATATGAGTTCCTTGTCTTCATCTGGATTTTCAAGTGTGTAAGTAACATCAACAGTTACATTCCTCAAGTCCAGGCTTGAGACGAAATGAGTAGGTCCTAACAGCCACATATTGTGGCCCAAGCCGTTGGCTTGAACTAACCGTGTTCCTTGATCGACTGGATTCAATTCATATTTACCGTGTTCCTTGATCGACTGGATTCAATTCGTATTTCCACTGTTTTGGTTTGGTGATCCTTAGGATCCGACCAACCCTGCTGGCAACATAGATGTAGAAACGTCGTGATTCATTATTAAGGTATACTTAAACCACTTTGCTGTGTGTGTGGTGATAGCCACCATCTGCTTGAATGTTAAGTTCATCTAAGATTGTTTCTGCTATTTGCACAGCTAGTACTGCAGCACAAAGTTCTAGGCGATGTATTGTATGATCGTGGGTAGGAGCAACCATCGCTTTTCCTAAGATAAAGGTAAACGAAACCTAGCCGTCTGGGCTCTTGATTTCAAGAAGGCTACAGCTGCTATAGCCTTTTCAGTTGCGTCCGAATATATGTATATTTCCTTTGTGAGTAAAGACTGAAAGCTACCTTTGTGTATGGTCGAGGGATTTGTAACGATCGATGCAAGCGCTTTTAAGAAGTCTCCATTTTTTCTACATTTCTTGGTACTGATCAGACAATGGTTCATCCCACTGAGTCGTGCTTGACATCAATTCTTGAAGTAAGATCTTTCCCTGTACTACGACAGGAACTGACAACTCAAATGGGTCATAAAGGCTGTTAATCGTTGAAAAAGACTGCTGTAAAAGACTGGGGAAATAAACAAAGATGAATATGACAATAATATGAGCAGCAAAGATATGACAACACAAGAAGTGCTTTAAATCTAACAGCTGTTAACCGTGTTTATTTAAATAGAGCCAGACTTTCTGAGCACCTTCTTATCTCAGTTTATCTTTTCTGTGCGCAATCGGAACGGTGAAGATTACGAGCCTTATTCTTTGAGAGGTTTTATTTCCAGTTTTGAGAGAAACCTTTGTCAAAATGAATACGGCCTCTTGATAATTACAAGCCTAGAATTTTCAAAAAAACAAGCTAGCCTTTGAAAGCTAAGCAAATTAAACTGAAAAAAGACGGAAATAATAACGTTGAAATCGGCCAGCTGTATAACTGCGGCGAGCTGGGACGAAGCACTGCGGCGAGCTGGGACGAAGCACTCCGAACAGTGACGAATCACTCCTCGGCACATTTTGCAGTGGGGTGATATCATGCTTAAATCTGATCCTTGGGTCGAGAGTACATAGAATAATCATGTGAGGGACAAACCAAAACACTTGAACCCAATAGACACTCGCACAGTAAATCCGATACGTGCGCTACAGGTTGTGATCGATGTCCAGTTGATCAAATTCTACCCAGAAAAGTAATCCGCGAAGATGGGAATTCTCATCCCAGAACCAAGTTCCGTGGGATCCTCTTATTCTCACCAACTTTTGCTGCCTTTCTGAGCCCATAAGTTGCCAGCGCAGGTGAAGGTGAGTTCCCCAAAACATGGACTCGGATCCTGTATTCAATTAGTCTTTGTTGTGGGTCATTATTTCTGAACCAGAGGAAACGTAGGAAGTAGTTCCTGTGATCTCGTACCACAAAGCTGTAAAACATTTGTTGGATATCTCCACATATGGCGAAGCATTTCCTACGGAAACGTAATAAAATCCACAACAAACTGTTGGAAAGATTCGGACCTGAGAGAAGAACATCATTGAGTTATGGGCCTTGGTATGCAACCGAAGAACCAAACACAGCCCTAATTTGATCTGGCTTCCTAGGGTGGTACACACCAAATATGAGGAGGTACCAGCATTCATCTTCATCTTGTGAGGGTGGTGCAATCTCATCATGAGAGTTGTCCAAAATACCTCTCATGAAGGTGACAAAGTGTTCCATTTTGTTAGGGTTCCGGATCAAGCTGTTGTGCAAGGCTCTAGTACGTTTCATGGCTTGTTGTTTATTGTTAGGGAGTCTTTGCCGAGATGTACAGAAAGGTAAGGGAACAGCCCAGTTTCCGTCTTCGGTTTTGATGAATTCGTTATCCATTTGTTTAAGGAAGTTTCTATCTTCCCTGGATAAGCCTGGTTTATTGCCATGTTTAGTTGTCTGAAAGAAAAGGTCAGTTGTGATGTATTCTGTATCTGTGGATTTGATAAAGTTGTCTTTGTTGGTAAGCTCCTTTAGCACAAAGTCACAAGGACATGGTTTGAATATAGACTCAGATCGTGGCCTAGAAGATGAGTTTTATTTACAATTACACTGCTTGGTGGATGTATCTTCCCCAGACAGGTCTCTCCAATAATGACCAAGCCAAGTCCTAACTTCTGGGCGTAGGGGGTGTCTGGGGTCCTATACGTTGCTCGCAAACAAAGTGAGCTTCTACAAGATCTCTGCCAATAAGTAACAAGATGGGAGCCCCCTCATCCAAAGGTGGAATGTGTGGTGATAAATACGATAGATGTTCATGAAGTAAAGCAACATCTGGTGTAGGGAATTCATTTCTGATATCAGGAATCTGATTACATTCGGTGATAGTTGGAAGCTGTAGCTTTGTATACCCATCCAATGATTTAACTGTGAATCCATAAGCTCCTCTTGTGGAAGTCATTTTCCCGGAACATGACGACAGTGAATAAGGGATCATTTCAATCCAGACTTTGAAATGGTTGAATAATTCTGATTTTGCTAAGGAGCAGTTGCTTTGGTCGTCTAGGACTACGTAGATATATCTAGACAAATGAGGTTCATTATTAGCGTGTACCTTCACAAGAATTGTTTTTCCACATGATTTTCCATTAACAGATTGATCACATATCTCTGTACACATAGAACTGGAAAGATGGTATGTCGTTTGACATGTTTCTCCCCTCCATTGCCTGTGGAGGCTTGTTTTGAACTATATTCATGGAGGGCAGAAAAGGTGTTTGTTTCTTTTACAGAATCTGTATTTAACGGTATTATTGCTGTCATTCGCCATGTGTTTACTTGATGAACATCACTGGAAAGATATACCAAAGTATCTTATTAGTTGTTTACGTTCACCCAGTGGCCTTGGCCTAAACGCCTTACATTCGTTAAGGGAATGTTTGGTGTTGTGAAGAGGGCAATATGAATGTATGTCAGGATGACTTTTGGAATCCGACCACATATCAGTCTTTCTTGTCGATACTGTAAACTTTCCAGTGCTTTTCTGTTGACATAATTGTTAGTGCTATCATGAAAGAAACTGGGGTCATTTTTGGCCTTGCTTGCATCACGGATAAAATGAGCAAATAATGAAAACGGTGGGGAAGTTACTTTGTTCTGGCGTTTGTAGCGAATAGCCTCTGATGTACACGTTGTCTTCTTTTAGTGATTTTATCTATGATCATATATCTGAAAGTAACTTTATGCAATCTTTATTGCCTAAATTGGGAAAGTTTGCAAGTTTGGATTTGTCTCTATCATTTCTGGACAACCATATATGTAATTAAGTCTCTCCCAAACTCTTTCCAAACCTTTAACAGGATTATTTATGTTGGCAGATTTCAGACTGTTGGCCATTTTTGTGGATTCTTGGCCCAAACCTTTTATAAAAAGTTCTGGTTTTTCAGTTAGTGGTATTTGTAACTCGGTAATGACGCTAAGAAATCCGGGTTTCCATGCGTGATAAGTCTTCGGTTTTTCATCAAAATTCACAAGGCGTGTTAAAAGCAAATCCCTTTTCAAAAGGAGTTTTGTCAATTCTGACGTCATACTGTTGTAATGGGTTAAGGTTTGTAAATTGTATTTTATTAGGGTAATAAGCCTGAGCATATGGATTAAGTCCAATATGAGTGACATCCTGATTATAGTTAATAGGAGAGTTCAGATCTGTACTGAGTGAATGCAGTTTTTGGCAACATATGGCTAATGTGGGAAACTGATGGCATAGAGGGTGTAATATCAGCAACAAATCATTGCGACGGTCCAAGTGGTGTAGTGTTCATAGTGTACCCGGGAATATTATTTCGGTGTGTTTGCAGGTTCCTTTAAGGTGTAAAATAACCTTGCTGAGCTGAATTATTTTGTATAATATAGTTTCTTGTTCTGTATGTTGGGTCATCAGTTGGGACATGCGGAGCGCTAGCTCCAGTGACGGTGCCAAGGGGTGGCCTAGGGTGGCCACCCCAACTTTATTCCCAGCCACCCCTTCAGCCACCCCACTTTTGGAAATAAAAAAATAAAATTTTGAAAGCAATAAAATGCTGAAGACCACTCTTTGCAGAGTAATACATTTTGTGTGTTTTGCGCATTTTTTTTTAACGAAAGGAGAATCTGAAGGAAGTAGCTTTTTGTGAATGTCAAGTGGACCTACACAGCAACATTTGAGAGGAAAATAAAAGATCTATACCGTACTTCATTTCCACCTGAGCTCAGTTACCCTACATATTCAGTGTATGTTGTTGTTGCTTTTTTGTCACCGTCACAGCTTTGTGGTGGTGCATATTTTTTTGCAAAGAATTAGTACTGCACAGCAATAAAATTATTATATAAAAAACTCTTTCTTCATTCATCCAAAAAGTAGTACATTAGTAAATTTTATTTTCAAATAAAGATAATTTCAATGTTGGTATCTTTCATTTATGACAGTCACGTCTTTATTCATAGTTTGTAAATTACATGAAATATAAAATTACATGTACTTTCAATTGGTATAATTCGTATTTTCAAAATATTAATTATTTATGAAAGTAACAAGTGTTATACATGGAGATATGGATAACAGGTATGAGTATCAAGTGCTTTAAAATGGCACCATTTCATCAGGCAAAATAATTTTCTTTCCAAACAGCGACAGGGGGGGAAATCCCCCGCTTGGGCACAAATGCCCTCGGTTGAAGTTTCGCTTTTGGCTGTCCAGCCCCTGCACATTATTCCACAGCCAGCCATCCCATCTGAAATATCCTGGCACCGCCACTGGCTAGCTCTAAAGCTTGCACTTCTTCTTCAGCAATCGCTACTTGTTTTGGAGGTTCTAATACAGTTAATTCACCGTCTAGCTCAGCTCTTATAAGGGCTTGACGTTTTTTCAATTCCGCTTCTTTGAGGGCAAATTCTGCACCAGCCTTGGCTGCATCGGCCAGTGCGCGTTTTAATACAAGGACCGACCAATTGAATGTGGTGAATGTGGTGAGAATGACGACGGATTTTCCACTTCAGACTGCTCTTTGCCCTATTATGGTGGAAAACCGGGAGGAAACGTCGTAAAAACCAACCCCCGCGATTGCCGGAGCCACATCTTGGGACTCACTCATATAACTGAGAGTCGACAAGACGACTTGATCCCGTGAACGGTATATAGAAGTAGGCTTCAGAAGGCGCACTCGCTAACCACTACGCCACGGCGGCGGGCCGATGAGTGTTTTGACTTTGATGATGATGTCACTGATCGTTCACTAGCAGTCGTTGATATGTCATAACTGTGTGTTTGGTCTGACATTGTTATGGTGGTTGTTATTACTTCATAATGTGTGGAATGTTAGTTTTGTAGATATCCGAAGACAGTTATGTGAGGTCATATATGTTGTTCTATTCCTGTTCAATTCTCTACCATAAGCGGTAACCAGTGTCGTTGTCGTTGACTATTGGTCTGTGCTGTTGTAGACCAATCAAATTAATCATAGCCTCCATACCTGTTTCACATTCTGTGTTCCACGAGCTGTCATAATGTTTTTACTTTACTGCGTTTCTCTTGGTGAGGCAATAGCATCCATTAGCTAAGTTATCCCCGAGTCCTCCCATATATTCGTAACTTTAACGCAGGACGTCCATGTAGAACAATAGTTATATTTATTTCTGGCTGAGGACTCTCATACATAAGAAATGAAGGAAATGTAAAAACCTAAATGGAATAAAAACAAGATTGTGGTTTTGTAATTGGGAAACCAATCCAATTATAAGTGTTTTTTAGGTTTTAAAAATATAAACAAAAAAAAAACAAAAAATAGTCAGGATTAATTATTTGCGAAAAACGTTGCTTAGGCCTACAACTTAAATGTTACTTTCACTTTCAAACGCACGTTTTAGTGCTAAACTGGATCAATGTGAAATAAGCATAAATTGTGATGAAACTGTTACATAAGAGCCTTGTAATGTATCACTCTCTTCGGAAATAACCAACTTTTCCATTTTGAAAGTCATATCAACTTGCACTGAGTTATATTATAACTGTGGTAATGTCCGCACAGGTCTTAACACAGGGCGATGTTGTTGTTATCTCCAACTAGAGAACGAAAGTATCATGCGGAATGGTTGTAGCTCTTTGAATGAAGACCTGTTTAATAATTTTTTGTCCGATTCGCCCCATTGTGGGCGCGGATCCGCTGCAGAGTCCGCATCACATTATTTCTTTGATTGTGATAAATATGTAACTCAGCGTAACCTAATGTAT
>JAVFBX010240294.1:0-10451 GCA_034783855.1 Mopalia kennerleyi | reverse complement strand
TCTATTAGGAAACTTGTCTGGGAGAAATATTAGTTTAATACATGTTTGGTGGATAAAAAAAACGTCTGCGGCAGTATAGAACGCGAGAGCATCCGGGGCCTAGGCGGCCCTTGGAACCTCGCCTCATGTTTCACAGCGCCTGTTAGTAAACAACGTTAAAAGAACCACTACAAATGGTGGAAAAACTTATCTGGCAAACAATATCGCCACATATAGCGAGCTAAAATTTCAAACTTTTCAAAAATAATATACAATAAGCAAAGAAAAAAATAAAAAAACTGAATTAAAACTCATAGTTAACGACATAAGTTATATATGGCGAAAATGGTCCAGAACGCACATTTGGCTGTGTAGAACTCGAGGGCTTCCGGGGCCTAGGCGGCCCCTAGACCCTCGCCTCATTGGGCTGTGAAAGTCACCCCTCCCATAGTTGGGTGGTCTTCCCACACATATGATAATACCACAATATAGACAGGTGGTTGGTCAAAACCTAGAGTATATAAGCCAATAGAAGTCATCGCTAAGCTTCCATTAAAAAAAAATTGCCCCCCTAAAAATATGGCTTGCCCCTCACTTGCCCCCCAGATTTCTGATCCTGGCGCCGCCACTGGACAGAAACAAAGATTAAAAGGTCGCCTTTGGCGATCATCACTCATTTATTGGAAGTTTAGATCAGATTTATTTACTTGCGATGAGCTTACGGAAAGGACGAGATGTTTAACACCGTATAAGGCTTTTATACGTGGTCAGGCTATATGATGGAAATGGTTAACATAAAATTAAAACACAAACGTTTGATTAATTTCAGCTATGACCATATTCAGTATTGAAGCTGAAATAGTTGCAGACTGTTTGGAACTAGTCAATATCTCTTCAAAGTTTATTTTATTAATAAGATCATCTTTTGATGACGCATTCAACCGGTTCTGCTTATCGGGTTTTCTAGAAGGAAAATATAAACTGTTTCTTGTTTATGAAATGTGAATCTCTCAGGGTTGAAGTTTTGAGAAAGCTTACAAAAATACTAGACATTTTTTATTCCAGTACACACAGTTTAAGATGGCATGTCTAACAGATCTTATGACCGCCTTGAGAACAGAAACACGTGCTGGGGGTACAGTCATGTTATAATACTATTTTTATAAACACCAGGATAGGTAAATTCGAGGCGTTTGAAAGCGCATTGAATTTAATAATTACCAACCTTAATGAGTTTCTGGAAATATGGGTGATACATGGATTAACCATCTTTATCAGTCAAGCCAGCAGTTTCTATTCTCATATGTCTTAACCAAAAACAGCTCGGCGAGCTAATTGTGGAGAATCCTTTGGGTAAGTTTGAATACAAGTTAGCCAAATGTTTGAGAGAAAAGTGAAAAAACAAAAATCCCTGCATAAATTACAAAAAGCAGAAAAAACCATCAGTAAAGAATAACAAAAAACCCCGACAAATATAACAAAAAAATAAGTTAAAAAAAAAAAAACAAGATAAAAAGAAGCCAATACAACAAAGTAAGTTATACTCTGTCCATAAGTCTACACTTGGATTGGACCTGTCATCACAAGATGACTAAATCATGAAATAGTCAAAGAAAACAGTTGAACCTCACCATGTCATTGACGATGATATTTTGCATTTAAAAATGACAATGAGGCAAAACTGTGCTTCGACAATTCATTATCAATACTATTGTGTCTTTTAATATCTAAGACACAAAAATTATTCAATGGATACTATTGTAAATTGGCCACTCTCTTCAAGAACCCTCATATGATAGAGATTCAGGGAACGTTGACGACTCGTCCTGTACATTATGTAGCAGACTGTATGGGCATCAAGTCCCGAGTACATCCTGTCAATTACCATCTCTCCGTCTGCCAAGGTCAATCAAATAAACATTAATTAAAATCTCTAGGTTTGTAAGTCAGGAGGATTATGTGATGTTTCCAGACCAATTCTCTTTCTTAACCCGACTCGACCGTCTCTAGGATCGGGTTATAATTCACATCTGCGACGTGTGTAATAGAATCTACATCAAATAAAGGTCAGTTGACACATTACCATTAACCAATACAAGATGGAAGACTACAGTTTGCCTTGCAGCAGATATTTGTTTGAGGTTTACAAAAATATATAAATGCTAGAAAAGCAGTGCGTTTCTTAGATAATTCATCCACATAGGCACTTAAAACTTTTTCTATAATATATCCCGTCATGTTAAGAGGTAGCATTGTCCTCACTCATTTTTGTTGGTGTTGTTGTTGTGATAACTTCCGGGGGTTGGGATTGAAGAGAATAAAATGCTAGATTTCAGCAGATACAAACCTTTATGCGATGAGTAAGGGGCTGACTTAAGGAGTCAAAATCCTCAAAGATACGTTGCATTATTGATGTATTCATTAACGGTACCAGATTATATTATATTGACCTTTAATCTGTAAAATTATATAAAAACCTGTAACTTGATGCACTTTACTGTGATTTGAATGTGATTTCAATGACTGGATAATCTTTAAAGAGCTACAACATTTTGTAAAGATATCCACTTCTTCTTCAAGTGTGTTGTTATCCACATTATATGTTCTCATTTGTTAATAATTTCCAGCATCTAAAATGCCACTCAAAGAAGTCAAAAGCTATCTGCGTTTAATATATAAACATTCCATTTTTTTATCAAGTAAGATTCGACTTTTATTATTTGATTATAATATGGGTAGCCATTAAAAATCAATTATTCTTGAAATTAATAATGATAGACCATGCCCACAACGCAGACTGCGTTTGCCAGCGTGTTTCCCGCTGGGTTTTTACTTATTAACAGATTTTAAATATTGTGGTGCACAAATCTATTAAAATAACCATCACGTCAACACCGTTAACTAATACGAAAGTTTTAAATTCCTTCAACATCTCTAGAGACAG
This sequence comes from Mopalia kennerleyi, assembly GCA_034783855.1. Taxonomy (NCBI): domain Eukaryota; kingdom Metazoa; phylum Mollusca; class Polyplacophora; order Chitonida; family Mopaliidae; genus Mopalia; species Mopalia kennerleyi. The sequence continues at coordinate 7,528 of JAVFBX010240294.1, read as the reverse complement.
TAAGATGGGAAAATGATATGTTTTCGTCGTGTTATCTAGAAATAAACATAAAGCATATAGCAAAATCGATTAAATACACAAGGCGAGAGAACCCAATTACTAGTTTCATCTTTGAAGAAGCATGACGTCATCATAATCTGCTGTACTAGACGTAGCGACTTAACCGGGTTTGTCGGTCTTAGAATACAGCTGTCGGATTTAACTTCAAATGTTTTAATAGCTCCTGGATTATAAGTTAATAAACGGTTTAAATAATGAAAATCTCCATCCGATCTAGAAAAATAAATCCTGTTAGCGCAGTCGTCTAGACCACATCATCGTGATAGGATAATCAATATTAAACACTAATCCTCATTCAAACGTGTCAATAACTGATTGATGATCGCGAAAGGTGAACCATTAATCATTTTACCTCCATTGGCCTTGTTTCTATTACGACAGCCACCTGACCTATGCTAATACAGGGGCCTTATCAGTGCAGTTCAGTTGATGTTTTCGTCGTTAAGAAGTGGATATGAAATGATTAATGTTCGCGCTCTACTGACTCTATCACGAATAATGTGACTCCAACGAAAAAGGAAAACCACTTTATAGATCAATCCTATTGATACTGTAGAAGTCGGGTTTTATTCTTTCGCCTTCTTTTAGCCCAGGAGAATGGTTTGCTTTCTTAGACACAGGCACTTGTTAAAGGGCTATTTTACGTGTATATGTACATGCAGGTAATGTACACATTCAAGTAACAATCCAGCTACTTTTTATACAGTTTTCAAGGAATTCAGATTTTAGGTAAAAGGGATTGCATTCAATGGAATTCTGATACAATAAATAATGAGCACTGATAGAGTTACATTCTGGGTGATCACATGTTGTATACATTTTGGTCTGAGTAAGTTCAAGGAAAGACATGCGTCATCACTAACTGGCTTTGCAACACTAAAATGTTATCAATGATATTCCAGTTATATTACGCCGTTTACGTCTGGGAAATGTATCATCGACTTCTTGACTCATTTTCTTTGAATCTGTATATTCAAGCCTAGTCATAACCAGAAATAAAAAATGAAAATTTATTGTCAAATTTAGACATGAGTAACGATACAGCAAATAAGCAGATAAATTCGTTATTATTCCATTTGTGTCAAAGCCAGAAGACAGTAAATGAGGAACTAGCGAAATGTCAATCAGATAAATGTTATCAGAAAAAGGATAGTTCTGGTTGGTTTTCACTTCCCGCTCCATGGAACTGGCACCTGTAAATTTAACTCGCCGTAACTTGACGTGTTTATCTCTATCCTGCCTCATGTTTCCACCGACAGATTAAAACCACAGCGTAAAATATCAGTTGATTAATAAGGAGTCATTGACAATATGTCAAAGAACACATCATCCATTAATAGTTCAGGCATACATCATCTTCTATTCTTTAGATATTGATATAAAGATGGATGTGCCAGTCCATAATCAGATCAATCATCAGGGTAAGGTTGGGGAGATTGGTCAGACTAGGACGAAAGGCTGGCATGGTTATTCTACTTTAATAATGAACCGCATTATCAGTTGACCACATACATATTGAAATTACACCAATACTATTACACAAATTTTGTTAGTAGTAGATGGTTGACAGAAACGGAAGGGGAGCAACATTAAACAAATTAGTTTAATGACCATAGAACAAACCTTAAAAAAAACCCAATAAGTTTCCGTTTAGTTTTTCAATTAAGGTTTTGTGATATTGTGTTTTGTTTCAAAGTATTCTTTGAATTATAGTTAGTTCGAGCGGTTTAACCCTTTTCCCCAGATTCTGCACAAAATGTGCATTTGGTTTAAAACGGCAAGGCTGAATGTGGCGTAGAAATATGACCTTTATTTATCAGAATGAATCCAGACCATAATGGCAGTAAAATCCGGATGACCACGTCGAATGGCGAACATGCGCATATATAGATGGTTTTGGAAATCGCCATTCCGAAACAAGGCGGACAATCTGGTTCATTTTGTTGGTTCATTTTGAACCTAAGGAATCCAGCAAGACCTTAAGGAAGTCAAGACTGTGATGTTATGTCGATCCCAAGTATCCGTAATGACATGTTTGTCTTATGCGAAAATGTGTTGGGGATATGAAAAGATACAGTATGAGTCCTGGAGCTATAGAGTTGTTTGCATTTATAAACAGTTCAGTACAGTATATACTATAATGAGGATCATCTGTTTTATTGTTATGTTTTTGTTAAAGTGAGGTGAATTCTCTTCGAATGACTTCAACGTGGCATTGGAAATAACAAACGTTGATTTAAATTCTGCATTTCTCCGTTACATTAATAAATTCATATCTTTATAAAAATGATTTTTATTAATTGCTTTCCCATGGTGTTGTCTTCAATATTTGCCTTTTGTTGTTGAATAACTTATCCATAAAGCAGAAACCCCTTTAGCCAGTCGTTGGCACCAAGGTTAAGTAATAATTGCAATATTATATTTGGAATTGTGATAACTGAATGTGGGAGGTTGTTCCAGAATTTGGTTGTGACCGCGTTCGAGGTACAATTTCCATTGAATTATTCCCCGTCACAAGTGCAGTTTATCTGGTCAATATCAAACACGAAAATACCATCACAGCATGGACAGCTTTACAAAGTTTGTATTTCTGTAAATAACGAAGGTGACATAGATATTAACCTCTCGCCGTCCAAACGTAACCAAAATAGTAGTTTATTAAATGAGTAAAAGTATTTTGCTGTATCGGAAATCTCGATTACAGGCTGTGTTTATATTTAGATTCTGCGGACAATTCGCCAGTGAGGTGAGCAAAACCAAAAACAACTTTTATAACTCAACCTTGTATTGCGGCTTCTGTAAAATAATTTATTCACAGATGGTATAGTGTTTCGTTGTATTCTACCTTCTAATAATAGAAATGCGCTGCTTCTGTGCGCATATAAATACGACATTTGGTAAATACCCAAAAAGGCGAGGAATATAGACAAATGGATGGCCATTGACATCAATATGTGATTACTCCAAGCAGGTGATTAAATACAGATATTGAATATTGGAGTCGTGGGTTAGAAAGCTTTCAGATAAATGAATAGCATGTATGGGTTATCTTATAGAGAGAATAATTGACCGAGTCATTCCACTTGAGAGATCATGGAGTCTCAGTGCACCGCTACATTTAGCTACTCTTACGTAATGAAATAACTTTAACACGGGCTAAAGTCTTCTCTATTACAATACCTCCAGGACACTTGTTAACAATTCTTATCAGAAATCTAATCAGATTGTAATAATTTATTTACTCCTCCATTCAGTTCACAGCGAGCAATTGATGTTCACAAACTAATATTTTGAAAATTGCATTGGATAAGAGAATCAATTGCTGTCTCACATTGTAGGAAAGACGGCTATGTATTTTACAACATGCAAGTCTGGGAGGTTTCTTGTGGCGTTTTCAAAAACTGTCAACAAAATGAAATTACACCTAAATTCCGTGATGAGATTAAAAATACACAGTTATATTTCTTCACCTTACTTCCCTTATCAGATCATGAAGCAGTTTTCATTATATACATGTAAGTCTTCCAATCTTCAACGTATAATTCTCAATCCTTGATTGTCTGATTGTCATGAAAAACAACTATTGACCAGCATACCAGATCCTCTGTTCCCCAATGTTATGCCAGTATATTGATTGAGGCGAGATAACAAATCTTTTGCTCAATCCCTTACATTTCAAATCACTAGTATTGTACAAGAATTAATGCAACTTTACACAGTTGTTTATTGTGTTCTACTTATATTGTTTTGCGTGATTTACGGAGACAAACAACAACAGTTTCACGATTGTGTTAACTTTGTTGAGACTGACGACAGGATATACATATTTGGCCAGTGGTCAAATATAGGTCCAGTTAATCGGGAAGCACTTGGTTACTGTAAACCAGTTTGTGGAAAGGTTAAGGATTGCGGTGATGACATTGAGCAAGTCTGACTTTGATACCAGTTTAGATTCAACCCGGAGTTACAGTTTCAATCAGTCCGAAGTGGAGACACCGTTCGTCCAGACCTAGGTCAAGCATCAAGACTTAAGGGTTATTTGAGGCTGACAAAGTGGATATATCTGAAGCTTATAACATTGTAGGGACTTTTATATCATGTACCTCATCAAACAGGTACACAATTGATGTACATAACGAAATATGTATTTTTATGGTGCCTAAATGGTGTAATTGTCGACAAGTGGAATGGTTCAATGAAGTTCACTCCTTTTTGACCATATAAAGGAATTGGATACAGACCTGTCCAGGTTGCAAACAGATGGCAGGCCTATGTAAACTGACATGTCAAAGAAAGCTAAGTACTATACTAAACGTGTTCTTGTCGTTTATACCTTAGAATCTTGGTACCTTGAAAAATAATCCACTTATTAGAATGAAGATAAACGCTCCTTTAATACTTGTTAATGTTATGGAAAAGAACATCCAATTCAAGTAGTTAAAGTAATAAGACATCCCAACATTGATATAACTCAAATACAGGTTTGTTTATGAGCTACTGAAAATACACTCGCACTGGTGACGTCAGAATGATATAATACATGACAAGCATATTTATCGCGTACATGGCACGATAAGCTAAGGCCTGAAAAAATACCGTAGCCGACGTTCTAAGAAGAAAGCAGAAAGCTCTCGAGACATATATGCGAGGCTCTGACCATTCGCGTAGGCCTATACAGACCCAAGAACTATTTTTAGCACAGAATCGACAATAGATATGTCAATATGTTAAATAGTTCCAGTAATTATGTATGATATCCATTCGAATGTGTCCAGTACTTATGTATGATATCCACTCGAATGTGTCCAGTACTTACATGTATGTATGATATCCACTTAAATGTGTCCAGTAAGTATGTATGATGTCCATTTGAAAGTGTCCAGTAATTATGTGTGATGTCAACGTGAATGTGTCCAGTAATTATGTATGATAACCTCTTGAATGTGTCCAGTACTTATGTATGATGTCCACTTGTATATGTCCAGCAATTATGTGTGATGTCCACTTGTATATGGTCAGTTAATATGTGTGATGTCCACTTAAATGTGTCCAGCAATTATGTATGATGTCCACTTGAATGTGTCCAGTACTTACATGTGTATGTATGATGTCCATTTGAATGTATCCAGTAATTATGTGTGATGTCAACGTGAATGTGTCCAGTAATTATGTTTGATGTCCACTTGTATGTGTCCAGCAATTATGTGTGATGTCCACTTGAATGTGTCCAGTAAATATGTATGATGTCCACTTAAATGTGTCCAGCAATTATGTATGAAGTCCACTTAAATGTGTCCAGTAAGTATGTATGATGTCCGCTTGAATGTGCCCCGTAATTATGTATAATGTTGTTGAGTTAGCTGAGATTAGTGGGATGTAAAGTGTCCATGTCACTTTAGGTGATCTTTTCATCTGTCAAAATGTCTGTTTCAATGCTCGCAACCTGTGATCTATCCGTCACAAACACCAGATTTACAGTGATCGACCCTGTACTAATGGATAGATTACAGCAGTGTGACGGACTCGGTGCGAGATCAAACGTTCTGTTAATAATGACCAATCTTGACTGGATGAATCAGCCAGACTTACATGCCCCTATATTTGAGACAGACAACCTTTGCAATGTGTCGATTTTTAAGTCACTTGTCAGTCACATCTTTTACAATGATGTTCATAACAATTGCGAACTCGGACTAGGCTATCATTTTTATCATGGAGGATTTTTCTGGTAAATATATTAATTAAATGTAAAACATAACGCACCTGAAGCAATACCGCTTTGGCCATCATTTAACTCTTTCTGCTAACCAAATAGAGTTAAATGAAAGTAACTAAATTCACAACATATTTCCACTGGGATTCTTTCAGGTTTACTACTGATTACTCGCAATGCAAATTCGCCATATAAGTGAGTATACTTGAGTCGACGTAAAACGCCAATTAACACTTTTTCAAAATAGTAATAATCATATAAAAACATCAGAAATGTTGTGTTGCATATAGTTATTAATAAATGACTCTGTTAGGTTATTCATAACTGAAACTAACAGCCATCTATAGTTGTATATACATATGTTCTTTGAAAGCCAATACTATTGCTTCATTCAGCGAGATGCCGAATTAAACGGAACAGTTTCCTTAAGCGTACGATAATGCTACATTCTCTGCCATCCATTTTATTGTTCTGGCTTTAGCTGAGTCCATTGTATTGGTTTAACGTTAGAGGGGAGAGAATAGTATGAATAATTAGTTCATCCTGAAAACAATTGATCGGAAACCCCCACACAGCCTTATAGCACAAGCTCCTGTCAGGAATGGTTATTTCATGACCTTGGCAGAAGAAAAGACGAGACTGTACCGGAAGTGCTTTGATTTGATGCAGATTTAGTCAACGTTTATGTTGATCGATTCCATCTTGGTAATGCTAGGTGAATAACACTTTAAGCGTCTTCTTTAAGGACCATGGAATAACCCTTTTTTCTCTTAGGGTAGGTTGGTCAGAAACGATGAGAGACCTACAGAGTTTAGGTCAAATTTAATAATATTTCATGTCGTTGCTCTATAGACCTAAAGACTTCTTAGTTTTATTAATGTTCATAAATGGCCAAGTGTGAAAATATATTGTTGTATTAAAGTTATCTTCACTGTTTGTAAATGAAGCGCTCCGCTAGTGGTTTGGTCTAGTCTTCTATAAAATCATTGTGTACTATAGTCTGATTAGAATTGAAGTGATTTGTTTAGCGTACATTGACATATTTTTGTAAGTTATCTTCACTGTTTGTAAATGAAGCGCCCCGCTAGTGTTTTGGTCTTGTCTTCTATAAAAACATTGTCTACTACAGTTGAATTAGAATTGAAGTGATTTGTTGAGGACACATTGACATATTTTCCCAGACCACACATCTCCGCCATAGCTCCCTCATTTCCTCTGCTGTCACTCTTGAACTTTCCAGGCACTGGATCATAAGTGCTCCCAGCCAACCATTCGTTGCATTTTAGGGGAAACTTGTGTTAAATGTGATAGCTAAATCTTGACTTACAAAGATTGGTGGACCTTCATCTGGAATAAGCAAAATATGCCCCACTTGAAATCGCCATCTACCTGATCGACCGAAAACAACAGTAATAATAATGGACCATTGAACAAACTGAATTTAACCCTCCATTGTTTCGTGTCAATTGGCCACTGTTGATAGCGTCGTTTAACCAAATGCACAATTATTTATTACTTTACAGTTTTTAATCAAATAAAACAACGTTGAACATTTTCTTAGCTTTTCGTAATGGCTGTCTTGTTGTGTACAAATGTTAGGATTACTATATTTAAGCCGTTTAGCTGCACTGGATCGATTTAAGACAAATATGTGACCCGACACCACGAAATGTGTCACATGTCCCAAAATCGAAGAATTGAGTTACATACATCATTGGAAAGCAAAATGATAAAGCCTTTAAATGATACCAAATG
>JAVFBX010240283.1:0-10451 GCA_034783855.1 Mopalia kennerleyi | reverse complement strand
GTGGCAACGAAAAGTAGAAAACAGAGTTGTAATAAAGCTGGAATACAAATAAAAGCTTTGCACATTATCAATAGCAAAGACTCGTTGGCCCAGAAATCGGAAAGTCAATGGCAATGCACGTGGGAATTACAAGCTATGTTACAAAACATGTGAACATATTTAATTAATCTTGCCGTATACATCAAATATATTTGAATGCAAAAGAAATGACAAGCAGCAATGATATTCACACAAGAAACACCCACATGATACACCAACCAAGGTAGTGAGGAAAACACTCAACATGGGTTTTGTCATAATCGAGCGCTTTGGTCGATTTGGGTGGAGTTGGTTTGGTTGGATTGAGTTTGTTGTGGTTAGGTTGGGTTGGCTGGCTGACCTTCGTCAGAGAACTCAGATATTCAAAATCCAAAAGAAAATTTTAGAATTTTGCATTTTAAGTCATAATAACTATAAACATGACTCCCATTCCAATCTGTCCCCTATTTGGAGAAATCGCTCTCAAATTCTTTGTTTTTTTATCTCAACGCCAAAGAAAACATTCTTTGTTCTGTAACTCTTTTAAATAATAAAGACTGTGACAAGAAAGGTGTTTTCTGCAATCCTTCTGTCAACATCTATACCGATCACTTTGATAAGTAGACCTACACGTGTCAGTATGTCTAAATTGAACAGTAGCCTACCCACCAGGGGTCGGTCTCACGAAGACGACGCAATGCTTTCATTACGCATGTTTCGTAAGACAGGCCCCAGATATATAGAGTTGCTCATGAGCCTGATTTTGAGTATTGGCAACCAACTTCATACGGATACCATACTATACAAACTACATTAATTGGATGCAATAATCTGGCTACCATCGAACTTACAAGAACAACCCTTCACAAATATTACATAAACCAATATTTTAACAATTTGTTTCGTTTAAATTTGGTAATAACGTTCAGTTATAATGAGCTCACTTTGTACGTTTCCGTATTTGTATACGTTCATGTGTGGCTTTAATCGGATTAAACAGGCCTCGATATAGCTTATTTGGAGACATTATGTTTCGTTTTTTTTTCCACATTTATATAGGTTCATGCGTGGCTGGTGTAGTTGGATTAAAGATGCCTCGATATTGCTTATTTGGAGACACTGTTAACTATGCCTCCAGAATGGAATCTAACGGTTTACGTAAGTTTTTGTGTTTTATATAAGATTACACATCTACTATTATCTTATGACTTCTCAAATGTGTACAATGTTAACTACTCTTTATTGATTATATACACATAACAAGTTAACAAATTATAATGATACATCTTCACTGTCTTTAGCATTGAAAATCCACATCAGTCCAGAATGTAATTTAGCGTTGATGGCGTTTGGTGGGTATAATACTGTGGAGAGAGGAGAGGTTACCATGAAGGTAAGTTATTACTTTAACCATTGTGCTTTCTTTTTATATTTTTTTAACAATTGAAATTCATTTTAACAGTAAACGCGTTAGCTTATCCATCCTAGCTCGACAATCTCTGTGAAAGCACTACTTTTTTTTCTAAATAGCATTTAACTATCTCTTCTGAAGATGGACATTTCAAAGAGATCCAAAGAAAGTTTGTCCAGTTGTCTGATTAGGAGTGTAAACGTTGCTTAAGATTATTTCATTCAAATTACAGTGTAACATCCCAATTAATAAGCGGAAGAAAACGCACTTTCAAAGAAGTCCCAACGTATCGGCTTGTTTTGACCCGAGGTTGAGTAAAAGCACCGGTATTCCCTCAAGCAACCACTAGAAAGTTTCTCTTACTTATACGACTGCTGTCCGTATGCGATTGCAAAATATAAAAAAATTACAAGGAGAAGCACATAGCTCCTATAAGGGTCATCTTACGTTCGTCACATACATTGTTTGACAATTTACAAAACGCAATGTAGGCTACGTATTACATTACTGTCTTTATATAAACAGCCTTAGATTAGGGTTCTTTGTTTGCTTTGCAGGGTAAGGGAACCATCACTACTTACTTTCTTGAAGGAAGAGATACTAGCAACGGTTCATCTACATCGAGATAACTGAGCATTCCCTCAGCAGCCTGTCTAATATAAATTTGGATTGTTTTATTGTTCAAAGGGTTAGTCCCTGTATTTGCTTGACCACACCCTCTTTCAGTTTCATTTCACCAATCACCAGATTCTGTGCTTAAGTTGTACATTGTTAAGAGGCGAGTCGTTTGGGTTTTTAACATCTTCATGTAAGCACAAAGTCGTTTACAAGTTCTCTAGTTATGTTCCGTCTGGTACATTTCTCACAGGTCCAAACTTATCATGGATAGAGCAAAGGGTAGTCGATGGAACAAATAAGTTCCAACACTGAAAGATAGGCAACTTGTTATATCTGTGAGCTTTGACTACTTCTCAAACAGATTAACTACACACCTCCAGATCGACTAGGAGGAAAAATACCTATTACTCCTTTACATAGGAGATCTGACGGGATTAAAACCTAACACTAGCTTACATTGACTTTTCCTTTTTGGGCAATTTCATTTCCAATCCTCAGAAATTTGGTTTCATCTGCTGGTATGTTAAACGAGTTTTGGTAAACAGGATGTGGCTTTTAAAGAAATATTGTAACCTTTCGTCTGTTTTGATTTTAGCGATACTTGCGATGAAATCTATACGTTCGGTTTTTGCAAATCATGAAGTGAGACTAACTATTCATTTTGACAAATTATAAAACGTATTACCCTGATTTCGGACTGGTTAAGCCTCTCTGTTATAGATGATAATTTGGCCCTTCATTAGCTACTGAGTTTGAACGCTTCTAATCGTGTAATCGACCCGCAGTGACATCTCTTGCGGAGTAAAGCATTGTGGGAGTCGAGACCATGCTGGGAATATGGCGGCGTGACAACATGTAATTGGACCGTGTTGTTCCACCTTTTTAAAGGCGGCTACTAGTCTATTTAGGGCTAAAATTGACATACAAATGTATCACAGCGTTCAGCTTAGAAAACATTATTGGACAGTAGTTTATGGAACACATAACAGTCGGTAATTTTAAAATTTTAAATGTACACGGTCAGGAGAGCTCAAACTCTTTATCTCTAGATATACATGTCATGATAGACGATCTGAGATACAGAACTCTGCATCTAGCACTTCATAAACATGTTTTGCCGAAGACCGACGTGGTTTGTCTTTTCTTTCTCTACTCATGCCTAGATTGAATCTGACCTTTGGAATATGTTTTTTCACAACTGTGATAAGTGACAAAGCAGTCCATCTTCAGGTCAACACATAAACAACTTACGTTTAATAGTCTGTGAATTATCAAAATACTTTATCCAAACGCTGCATTCACTGTTTTTGGCATTGTTAGCATATATTTTATATATAAAAATTGATTCAATAACAGAATAGTTTTGCAAAATTGACAATTAATGATTATTAAAATATTAAAAATCTAAGTTTCTTGGTTGTCTTGATTTGTTTCCACTGGGGGATCACCTGACGTTTCATTTGATACATCTGCAAATGAAAAAACAATACCATATCAGTATATAATGCCATGCGGAAGATACAGATTTATTATACCATAGGTATCTTTAGTCATATCCCTTTTAGACTGGGTTTATCTGTTTTTCTTTCTTTTTTGGGTTGCTTTTGACGCTGGAAAAGCCACACATGACCTTTACCTAATAATGAGTGTGGTAAAATTCGCTTTATTTAAAATGAAAAAAAAAATCCAAATTTAATATTTAAAATTAACTATTTCTGGAGAAATTTTTATTTAAAAATATTTTGTTGATATTCACGAAGGAGTTTAAGGTTGGGATTGCTTCACAATCCTGGTGCATACTTCCAGAAGAAAATATCAACCCCATACACCACATTCATGTAAAGTTTGTTTCTTTGTTTGATTGGGGTTTAATGTCGCACTCAAGGGTATTTCACTTGTATGACGACAGATTGTCCACTTCATAATGTTCCTTGCCTAATTATGGTGGATAACAGGGAAGAAACTTCGTAAAAAACAACACCCTTGCGATTGCCGGATTGCCGGAGCCACATCGTGTGACTCCCTCATATACCTGAGGGCCGACAGACGGACTTGAATGGTACATCAAAGTAGGCTTAAGTAAACGCAATCGCTAACCACCAAGCCACGGCTGCGGGCCTCCATGTAAAGTGCTCCTCCATGGATATATCCCAAAACATACTGGATTTAGAAGGCTGTCACTAAGAAGACAGGTCAACTTGACATAGAGACAGTTAACTAGTTAACTTACCTTCTGTGTTTGCAGTTTGGGGTTCCTCTGGGTCTTGGACAGAGTCATTCTGGTTTGTGTTATTATCTTTGACATGCTGGACAATCTTAGCATTTACTTCATCCATTGCTTTTTTAATCGCTTGTTCAGCTCGTGCATCACCTGCCAGTATTCAAATCAGACATTAAAAACATCAGTGAGAAAGCTAACATCACTATCTGCAATCTTACTGTCTTACTAGTGCCAAAGAAAAGACAGCTTGCTACAAGTGTCAACTCCACAGGTATAACTACATAAAAACAATTTTTATTCCTTTGGTTTTTATATATATTTTTATAATGCTGTTAAAATATTTTGAAAGCAGAAACTAAAATAGCAAGTACCGAAGAATAAAAATGAAATTTGAAAAGCTGTGCCACAATACGATTATTACCAGTTATATCTTTGTTTTGAGCAAACCATATTTTTAAGATGAATTATTAAAGCTACATTGATGATCACAGAAATGAAATCAAGAGCTCCTTGTTTACCTATAACTTTAGAAATATCCAAGGCTTTTTCAAAAGATCCCAAAGCAGTTTCAAGCTCTCCAAGTTTAACTGAAAATAAAATAAAATTTGCTAATTATACACCATCAAAATGTAATTTATTTACAATAATTGCTACAATAGAGACTAAACATAACAGTGTTACTTTTATATGTCTAAAGTTTAATCACACTGGCACAAGATAAGTTTACAAATTGATGAATTAGCTCTCTATCCAACAGGAGATCATGTAGCCTGGCCTAGGACAATTAAAAGTGTTCTTTTATTCTTGTTTTGGGGAGGACAATATAAAATCACAGCTAAATAAAGTTGATAGTTGTGCATATAAACTTATAGGGTAAAAAGATAAAATGAAATACCTATAACTTCTAGAAGTTGGGACACTCTAATTTTGGGACAGTCCACAGAAATAAGATGTAAGACTCCCTGTGGTAAAGCCTATTTCTCTGTCCCAACTGCTAAAAGTTATAGGGTATTTGGAAAAATAAATTATTTATTTATTTGCAAATGGGAGTTTTTTATACCTTCTGATTGAGCTATAAGTACAGTGGCCTGTAATTGCCATTGATCATCCTCAGCTTTCTGTGCTTCTTCATATGACTTCTCTCCATACTGACGGGCCTGTTTAAGCTGTCCCAATTCTAGATGACATCTACCTACTTCATGGTATAACCAGGTACTCTCCAGGGCTGATTTACTCATTGGGATCTTCTGTTCCCACCTATATTAATACAAAACATTTATTGTAGCTTTTTATTAATATTTATCACTATTATCTTCTATGTGTTCTGATGGAGGCGTACTATTTACCTAACACTAAAAATGTTTTTTTCTGTAAAGCTTCATTTTATTGTGAATTAAAATGAAACATATATGCTCCATATATAAGGGAGTTTGATTTAAACCCATTAAAATGTATTTATTGGTTTGCCAGGTAAATGGAAATGTAGCAACCATAGCATAGCACATTGCATATCTAATATTTCCTAACACATGTACCAGACAGACATATCATGTTCAACATGTTGAAATCAATTACTTTCTGTAGGTATATATCAACTCATCTGGGCCTGTCCTCATAAGGCTACTTAAATCCACTTAAAGTTAAGAATAACTTATTTTCAAACATCACTTGAAATAAAATCCATATTTCTTATACATTATGACTTGAATTAATCAACTGAAAACCTATTATTTCACTTTTAATGTATATTATGCCATGGAATGGGCGACCAGTTATTAATTCCTTACATAGTGATAACATACCTAGTTTTACCTAACAAGATATCAGCAGAAAATAACAAAACACATAATACTAAACAAGGATATACTTACACTTCAATAGCTTTTTCAAACTTGCCGGTCCTAGCATAAACTCTTCCCAGATTATCCAGGCCTCTTGATTCAGATTCTTCTATGTTACTGAAACAAACATGATTTAATCCTTATTGGTCAGCTGTGACATTGGATTACAACACAATAAGTGGTTAGATTAAATTAAGACAATGAAATCAGGGCTTGATGATGTCTACATTCAGCTTGAAGGTGTTTATTATCACTGCATGAATGAACAAATTAATTAAATCACGAAATCTTTGTTTGTTGAATTGGTAAAATGACTAAAATCTTAAGGTGACTATAAAATATGTGACTAAGGCAATCCAGTTATTTAACGTGCAACAACAATTTTAATTTTAAAAAATGAAAACTTACTTTTTACGGCCTATATTCAGATCCATCAAATGATTTTCTTCAGCTTTGGAGTATTTTTTCATCTCTAGATAGGCGTTTCCAATACAGCTGTGTAGGTTCGCTACAACTTCTGTTTTGTTTGTCAGCATACTATCAGGGTAGTTGTTGACTGTAGTGAGACACCTTTGTGCTCTGTTCAAACTGTCTTCACACTGACCTTGTGCAAGAGCTGTAATATTGTGGAAACAAAACACCAGTTATTATAGCGGATTGCTTTTATTTGTTAAAAAAAAGAACGAATACACACACATTTTTACAAAGCCCAAAATAACAGATTGAGAATGCATCTCAATGTGCCACAGCACATTCTATATTAATTATAGTATATGTTTATTATCAATTAATGTAGGAACGTAATAAACTTCAATTCCTTTATCCCCCTGCTTCATTACTCTCCTACATGTAGCTAGGTCACAGAGCCTTTACTTCGATTCTGCAAAAGAATGTTGTGCTCTTGGGTATGCTGTACATGTTTTGGTTTTTATTTTTGTGACTGTTTTAATAATGCCAAGATAATAACTCCATTGTGACCTTATGTTATTTTGTGGTCAAAATCGACTATAAATGCTTATCTCATTATAAAGTCTGGTATTTTAATTTAAATGTTCTGTTATCGCGGCTAAACTATCTCTTGTTTCAAGCTTGGAAACAGTCCTTGTATCTGCACTGAAATGTTGCATATGAATAAACCCAGACGTAAAAAATTGATGAAGTCTTTATACTTATTATGTTAAACTATCTCAACTAAATATTATATAATCAACTCAAACAATTGATAAATAAATAAAATTACTTTTACTGTGAAGTATCAACCAAAGTAATTACACTGTGAGAACAAGTTAATTGATTGCAGTATATTAATCTTTCTGAAAAAAATAAATAAGAAGAAACATATATCAGTAAAACAAAAACCATCAGTTTGATCTAATGCATGCTTATTCGATAGTTGCCACTTTACTCACAAAGCACCAGGACAGTTAAGCCACTAGATTTGTTTACCTTGGACAACTACCATAATATAAATTATATGAGAAGATTTGAATCACTAAATTATATATACCTTGGTCAATTCTCTCAAGTTCTTTGATGATATATTCATTTGGAGCATCTTTGTCACCCTTCTGTCCTTTTTGTTGCTTAGATTTGTCATATTTTCTGGCATACATTGGTTTCTGTTGCATCCAAAATTCTGTCCTTGTGTCCAAATATGATAAACCTTCCTCGACCAAATCATAAATAGTTTTTCCTGTATCACTCTTTGGGTCTGCAGCAAAAAACAAATAATTGTTAACTTTTAAATAAAGGAAAGTAAAATGTGAATGCATGAATACTGACCAAACACAGGACCTCAATAAATATGTTGATAATAAGAATATAAGCAGCAACAGACAGAAAACAGAGAACCTGGCTATAAACTCCAGTTCCTATTACATTTTTGGAAGAGATGAGGGGAGGTGGATTGCCTGTCAGTATATTTAGATACGAGTCAGTGTAATAAAATGTAGGTCATTATATTTAGATACGTATAATAAAATGGAGGTCACTATATTTAGATAGGCATAATAAAATGAAGGTAAGTATATTTAGATAGGGGTCAGTGTAATAAAATGCAGGTCGGTATATTTAAATAGGGGCCAGTGTAATAAAATGGAGGTCATTATATTTAGATAGGGATCAATGTATTATAATAGCGGTCGGTATATTCAGATAGGGGTCAGCATAATTAAAAGGGGGGCCAGTATATACAGATAGGGGTCAGCGTAATAAAATAGGGGTCTGTATATTCAGGTAGGGATCAGCGTAATGAAATGGAAGCCAGGATATTGAGAAAGGGGTCAGCGTAATAAAATAGAGGCCAGTATATACAGATAGGAGTCAGGGTAATAAAGGTGGGGTCAGTATATTTAAATGAAGTCAGCATATTCATATAGGACTTGGGAGAATAGTATATTCAAATCAGGCTCGGTATATTGAGACGAGAATCTGGGCCTATAACTGGTGAGGTTTACAAACGGCTGCATGCATTGTATTTCTTTCGCTCTCATTTTCACTTTCAATATATTTGGCACAGTGTTACAACTATAAGTAGTCTAATGACACACTATTCTGCTCATAATTGAAATGTTTTACTTGGCGCATACATACCTATTTCTTTGAGTAGCTTTTCCAGGTAGATTTTATCTCCATAGAGCTCTCCCAGTAGTTGTTTGACAGTTTTCTCATGAGCAGGGTTAGTGATGACCTCCCTTTTCTGTTTAACCTGCTGCTGCTGTTGTTTGTTGTATGAACCATAAGTCTTCTTTTTCGTTTTTTTCTAAAAACAAATTTCCATAAAGACATAACCACATAATACATTGTCATTAAATAGCCATGAAGATAGCCACAAATTAGTAATCAATGAAACAATTATCGTAAAAGAATATCTGTATTGAACATTGACTGAATTATAGTAAAAGTGAAGTGGTGTGAAATGTCCACCATACTATAAAATGACCAAATTGGATCTATCAAAGAAACAAACACTGTTCAGCAGATAATGTTTTTTAAAAACTTTCCTCTACTGCTTATCTACTAACTCGTTGGATTTTAATAAATATACCCTGAAACCTGAATATTTCAGCGGTAAATATGTATACCTGCATGTAAGACATTTACTGCCATTTTTTTGTACACTTATGATATCAAAACAAGACCCATATCAGTCTGATAATCTAGTATTAACAAACAATAAACTTTTTTTGTACTGCTAAATATGGTATGCAGTTACTTCTCAAAACCACACTCACTTCATCTTGTTTTTGAAAAAATGACAGGTCGCCCTTTGTTGTTAACTTCACTCTATCAGCAGCTGTAAAATATATAAGTGATATATAATAACTTGAAATACTACATGTATTACAACATAGAAATTGTCAACACATTTTTACAAATGAACAATTCTATTGTATTATATTTTGCTTTGAATATCCACGTCAGACTGTTTCCTTACCGTAAACACCAGTTTAAAATGTCAGTTTTTAATATCAATAATTTTTTTTTTACATCTTCGCATTGTTTTGAAAAATTTGACAATCAGAGCGTATCCAGAGGGCGACATTGTCCTGAAGGGAGGGAAAAGTGAACAGTGTTTGCAACTGTTTGTCTTTTATTCCCTTGGATAAAAATCATTCTTGCCAATATTTGGAAACTTTGAAGGAAAACTTAAGGAGTTAGTAGAAGCCCAATAACCGATTGAATAATGATTTGACCCACAAATGGTCAATCAGTGCTGTAGTCCTATTATTCTTCAACTTCAATGCACTTTGAACATATGCTAAATTGTTCTAAGAAAAAGAAGAAGGAAATTAGCCTCACACAGGAAAAAAATAACACTATTTTCAAATAATAATAATAAAAAAATTTTTTAATGACTTACATCCAACAGAGTTATCTATAGCTTCCTGTGCTTTCTGAATGCCAAGCCTAAACTCTTGTAGTTCTGGTCGGTGTTTATGACCTCTGTGATAAAAGACTAAAGCCATCTCAAAATCTCCCTTGTAGTATAAAGCTTCAGCTTTTTGGAACAATCCCTAGAATGACATGAAATGTCAATGCTTGGTAAGATATGTATTAAAGTTAAGATTATTTAGTTATGATTCGAGTAAACTCAAAAGATAATTTAATTAAATAACATCCAGACCTGTGCTGTAATGTAAATGTTTAAATAACATTCTGATTTATATATTTATTTTCTTAAATCATCGAAGATAAATAATGTCAGAATCTTACACAAATTAAGTGAGTCAGCGCACTCTCATACTGTTGAATGTTATACCTTGTCATACTGTTGAATGTTATACCTTGTCATACTGTTGAATGTTATACCTTGTCATACTGTTGAATGTTATACCTTGTC
>JAVFBX010240272.1:0-10451 GCA_034783855.1 Mopalia kennerleyi | reverse complement strand
GACCTCATATCTCTATGTATAAGTCATTTACTATTCTAATATATACAAGCACCTGTGAGTATTTAATTAACAGAAAGATCTATTAATCTAAAGATAGATTCTAAATTAGTGGCATAGTTTGTCAGTGACACAATTTTATATCGTTTTCATCTGTTAGTGATGGTGGGTATTCCATATACGAATGAAATGTATGTTTATTGAGCTTTCTGAATTGGATTTTAAAATAATGTAAGTTGCTTTGAGTGGGGTTTGTGTATTTTTAGCGCGAAAAATATACGCTCTTTATAAAACATATTTATTGGAGGTGAATAAAACCGTTAGACAACTTTTAAATAGAGTAATCTAGGAATAAAGATAAAAGAAATTATGTTAAAAAAAACTATCGACAAGGATATAAAAACGTTGGTCGGTATGGATCAATCCAAAAACAAACTGATGATTAAGTCTGCAAAAAACAGAAAGGAAATTATCTGAACTGACAGGGATGTAAAAACATAACACGATTTTAGCCAATACAATTATCAGATTTACTATAACGCCAACAAATGTGTCCTAACACAGGAAAGACTGGGAGACATTATCAATAAAAAAAATACATCTTACCCTTGAAAGCAAAACACTCAACAAAATATTCGATTTCAATGGTGTAAAGCATCACAAATATGTTCTTATTTTCAACAAACTGTCTAAATGAGAGTGAGAAAACTCAATTTTGACCTGTTGTGCTTTTAATAGTTAGCTGATACTTTGAATACGTGCGTACGCTTAATATATATAAGAATAAAATGTGGGTTCTTGGATGTAAAAGCGAGGAATTAAGCTTGTCAAATTTCTGTACATTAAAATAGAATGGAGACGATCAAGATGTTTTATCCAAACATCGGCAGATTAACATTCAGATTAATAAAATGTATGAATTCATACACTTTAATAAATTTACCTTCGGCAACCAAATGTATGGGTTATCATCTACTGTATATTTAATTTATAATTAAAAAAATAGAAGACCTTGTTTTGGCTGTACAGTCTCAGCAATAATGGTTCTTGAAGGGGTTCTTCAGAAAATAATATCGTTCTATATGGAACTTTTCCAACAAAAACGGTTCTTGGATATAAACAGAAAGGGTTACATACTTGGAACAGATGCTGTGATGGTTTCATAGGCCCTACAGAACCAAAAGGGTTCCACCATAGCCATGACTGAAAAACATTAAAGGGTTCCATTAGAGGCATATGTTTCAAAGAGTGTATGTGTATTTATAAGGCGAATAGAAATATCTGCGAGAAAAACCTGATGAAAACTTGATAATAAAGCTCTGTAAGAGATGTTGATGGGCGTCATTTTCTAACAAATCGACAAGGATATATACATGTTTATATAAATGAAAGGCGTTGTAAGATTTCGGTCAACTCATTTGTTATTTTATTGATTCATACATGTTATCAATAATCACAACTATTGTAGAAGGATATTGAAGATCAAAAGATCACGCACCTGTCAAAATGTTATCTGTGTAATCGTTACTCTGTGTTCGCTATGAAGGGACCATAATGACAAATAAGACGGATGGACGTTCAGAACTAGAAAATTCTCTAGGTTTTATTCTCTGGGCTCCACAACATCGTTATCAATGAACACTAATGACAAACGTTAGAAAATGTACCCCCAAAAAACAGAAAAGAAAATATGCAACAAAACCCACATGAACAGCGAATACTGAATGCCAAGTGAATATTGTGTTCATTTTTTACGGCGAGAATTATCTTACTTTCATGCGGAGCTAACTTGGAATGTGTTTAAGACTTTTTCATGTCAAGGAAAAATGTCAATAAACACAACTCCAAATTGTGTTTAGGCCCGAAAAAAAGATGTCCTGGATGTGAGCTGGCGGAAGGTAATATAAACTATTTTACAACAATTTTAAACTCGTCGATTTAAATTGACTTGAAATTTAAATTCCCTCAATATCACATAATTATATTGGGGGAAGATATGCAAATTGTCTTGAAAGGGATGAGACTATTCCAGGTGTAATATTAATTACATCACGTTGTGTTCTTGTTATTTTTGTCCCTCAGTTTTCTTTTCCCCTCCTTTAAACGGAGACACATGAATTCAATTCTTGCAGACTGTTGTTTTGAATACGGAGGAACTTTACACAGCGGAACAAATGCATCAAGTAGATTATACACATGTTCCAATGAGGACACATTGAACGAGTTGACATTAAATAACGGTGATGGGTATTCCAAGTACCGTCTCGATCGTCCCAAATGTATTTTAGACTTTAATCTGACTCGGTGAAGGACAAAGCACGCACCAAAGCAGACAGACGACCTGATCCCAGCCACAAATAGCCTAATCAAATCGCGGCAATGTGTTCCTTCTCTCTCTATTGATTCGTCGTTTTATGGCGGTTTGAAAGATACGTGATATAGTAAAAGTCCGATACAGTATGTATTTTTTCTATCAGCATGAACATTGGAAATAAATTAGCAAGTGGTGAATAGATATCCTCCGCCGGTTGCCGGACAAAAGCGGATCATAAAATGTTACAATCCGGCCGTGTGGAATCTCAAATCAAATTAGAAAAAAACTTGGCACGGGCATTTGTTAAACGGTGTTGACGTAAACACTCCCTAAAGGGATTTCAGGCACGTGATGCTTTCCTGTGCAGTACAAAACGCAACCACCGAAACTAAGTCTCTTCAAAGTTTTTAATAAAATATGTGTGCAACTAAAACACAACGTATTAATATATGACTACATTACAATAGTAAACTACCATTTACACAGCACTGAGAAGTTAAAAATAGGTTTGACCCAAACGATCTATCATTCATTTAATCCTGTCGTTAATGCCTTGTCGCCAGGAATTAGGTTGTTGGTCCTCTCAGCTTAAATACCAATATCGTTTTAAGCGGATAAAACTGTGTCTGGCATATATAAATATTTCATTGTAAAACTCAATCAGCCTAGCTAGTATTGAAAGCATTTGCGATGTGTTCTATCCTTCAATATCACACTAATCGGTCTGTAACTGACAAATCATGTGCCACCATATAAATTTCTCATTCAAAATGCTACAATAAATAAGACAAAAAAAATGTTTTTAAAATAAAAAGCTTTGTCATAATTCATCTTTCATTCATTAAGACACATAAATGTACATAAGGATAATTAAATGCTCTTCAAGTTAACGTGTAGCCAATCAAGATGAAATTCTGCTAAACCTTTATTTATTTTTATAGATCATTGGCAAATAAATATCTTGACAATGAATTACGATAACTTTTTTAAATTCCTGCTAGGAACATTGTTTTTGTGTGACTCCGTTAAGAATGTGTATAAATTAGAATACATATTAAACGCCCTGCGGTTATTTCACATTAAAGCAGCCTCATCTGGCGTAAACATTGTGTTATATCCTCATTATTGTTTATTTATGTATCAACTTAGATTCAGTCAGGAGATTGGTCATTTGTTAAATGAGTTGTTAGTGTTACTTTGGCAACGACTACACAATGAAGCCTTCACTGTGTTAACCTTACCAAAAACTACATCAATATTGATGACATAATGGTTCTCTGTGTTTAATGATAAACCCTCAATACTCGACAGAGACTTTATGTTTGAAATTGCAGACTCCCACAACGTTAGGTCTCGTTTATTTGCTTTGTTATTACTCAACGTCGTTGCCATCGGTATTTCACTTTGCAGTGCCGGTGTTGACGGGAATCGTTAGTGAGCTCATTCACAAATCGGTCAGATGATTCCAGTAACCTGTAACTACTATTTGACAACATCATCTATACCTATAGTATACTCGCGGTGAAGCTAAGAGCTTCGTGTAACACATTTCTAAATCTAAATATGAACAAACTATCTAGCTCTCTGATTGCCGAAATGAAACTATTTCTAGCCGCTGGTGGCCTAAAGGTCGTGTCTACTGTTTACCATCTTCTAAGTTTTCGTCTGGCACCAAGCCGACTGGACTTTGTCACCAAATATCAGACCGTACATTAAGTGGTTAACGAAGTTTCTCGTGTTTTGATTCTGTGTAATAAGCTCATCACACACTAAAACCCCTTTACCAACCATTATAATTTCTGGGTTAAATGATACAAAGTTAATTATAGATTTAACAAAAACAACCGAGTACATTTCACAAAAGGCTATTGGAATAAGGCTTTGGATATTCGTGGATGGCCTATCATCGTTGCTGGGCCGTGATCATTTAACAGTAGAGGTGGTAAATCTTAAACATTTAAAATATTTACTTCCGACATAAATGGTGACCCTGGTGTTCAGTTACTGACAGGTCCAGTAAAGTGTTCTTACCAAAACAGCGACTAACGGTAACATTATTAACTGTATCAGTTACAAATGAAACTTTCTTGAATTTCAATGTAAACGTTCGCATAGCTTAAAAAACATTGAGTCAAGCACATTTATTCGTTATTGCGGTTTTCATGAACACCATCGCCACATAGAGTAAGTCACAAATGTTTCTATCGAATGATTACTGGTAACGATATCATCTGCCCAGTCCGGAAACTGAAAAACAGAGCTCATATCCTTATCCATAAGTCTGTTCTAATATATAACAAGCACCTGTCAAATCACAGAAAATGCTATTATTCTTTAGTTTGTTTTATTACCTGTCAATAATGCCATGTTACCGTGTAAGCCCGCCAACATTCCAGGATTAAAAGTATGCATATAAGCTGCCTCAACTGGTCTAGTTATCAGTGACTTTTTTTAGAATAAAAACATTTCGGGAAGATATAGTTCTTTGGAGTCACGGACTTTTAGAAACCAGAATGTATATTAGCGAAGACCGTTCAATATATGCTAAAAAAAGGTCTTCAAAACCTTTAGGTCTGATGCTGTACAGGAATACCTAGCACAGCATTGTGTCCTACACCACAACGTATACATCATGCGAGGAGTACACTTCGATTATTTCTCGGTAGATTAAATCGTTTAAAGTTGATACCATTATATGTGACGAGTACAAATCCATGGACTCGATTACAGAATAATGTTTTGTGTGAACAAAATATATCTATAGAATTTGATTTTATAGAGTTTAGGGTGGATAATTTTATCTTGTAGGGTATCTGTTGAAAATGGCGCCTCAGTTTTCTTTTCCTAATCGATATTTTACATACTAGTGTAACGATCTTTAAATGATATTTTTGTCTGGCTAACCTTAAGATTTTTGGTTCTGGAGTCCACTTAGTCGCCTTTAAGATGTAACGTCTCTACGCTGAGCAGTTTTAGATCTAAATTCGCCAACATTTGAAGTGTCTGAAATATGTCTTCAAAGGTTAGCTATCAATGCCGTCTGCATTTGGTCTCACATCTGGTGAGTAAGCCGATGCTAAAAGCTATATCGAGTACAATCAGATATCGAGGTGTTATACTCAATTAATGGGCTGTTCCCATTGATCATTAGAACTGTTTTTTTTATATTGATCCTAATAGATTTGGCAAAGCATTGCAAGCTTTTCGTTTGCATACTGAATTTACATCGATCAGCTCTTTATTTCGTACAGTGTGTGTACCCTTCCACTTAACATCAAAGCGAGTCTTGATGTTTGAAGTGATTTATTCCATTGAAAATCACCGATATGTTTCTCCATTCATAGACAGAATTGTCAATACGTTTGTGCTTAAGATAAACACAAGCTTATCGAGACTTCTCTGGAAGAGTTATATCAACACCAGGGTTTTTTATCTGATTGATTTTTCTTTGATTAATTACGTGTGTTGACGGCTCCTAATAAATCCCTATTATCGCCTTCATTGTTAAAGTCTAACTCCCAACATCACTCAATAATGTTCGTCTTCCAATGAGATGCATGATATAGCTGCCGTCAGCTGAACAGACCGAAAGGGAAACTATAACATATTATTCGAATAACATAAACACTTCGTAAGGATTTAAATTCCTAGATTATTAACAGACGACATTACTTTTTAACCAAATGTTAATAACAGAAACATTTTTTTAACCAAATGTGGTTTGATAACGGATTGTAGCTACACCAAATCATCATCTGGGATCCGTATGTTGTATTTTTTGTTTATTGTCACCTTTTTTTCGTACAGTTGCCGTATTTGCTGTCATGATGCTGTAATATAGACTCAAATTCATTTGTACATATGGATGTTATAAAACATTTAACATAGTAACACTATAATGAGTTCAGAGGTATAGGGGCAACATGAAGCCGAACTGTTTGTGATGCTTTGTGTTACGTTCTGTGATTGTCCTGTCTTGTCTTTTTGTGTTACCAGTGGTGTCGGTGGCGGTTTCCTTCACCCATCGGGCTGGCACGCCGTCATGTGAAGGAAATAACCTTAAGTACGACGTTAAACCCTAATAAAATAAAATCTACCCATCATCATTCGTGATAATGGTTCTATCAATATATGCAAATTACGATATAGGCCTACTTGTGACTATACTATGTTAAACTCTCCAGTGGCCGTCGTAATGTTTAATGGTATTAAAGTGAGGACAAAGCCGTTTCGTGTGACCTATATGTACATAACTACCTGGCGACTGGCAATTATATGATGTTAAGTACGACGTAACACAAAGCATTCGAAATCTCCCTCTAAAGCGAATAGCAGACGAACTAATTATACCATCTAAAGACGCATACAAGTCAGAATACCTTTTTACTGATTGGTTGATTGATTGGTGTTTCCCGCCGTGATTTAAAGTATTAATTACTTTTAAGAATGTAACACGGGAATTGAAACCCTTCGTCTCATATCAACACTTACATACCAGGGAATGTATATGCTTGTAATGTGGGAGAGTATGTATACCTACTTTAGTTGTACGGGTTTAAACAAATTGAGAAATCAGCCGTAGGACAAATGTCCATACTATTAGAGGTATAGACAGCTTGGGAGATGTTTGCGTGTGTTTCGTTGATCGCCATTGGTCTATATTCAATTAAATAAAGGTGTTCACGGCATAAAAATAGCCTGTTTAATATCATTTCAATAAGTTTATCGCCCACCACGAGCTGTTCAGGAACACGCCAATAATTGTACCAGAAACATAGTCACTCCGAGCAAATAAGCTCTATTGATTCTGTAATACACACCGTTAATTAGTTCTGTGGACAGTGTCGGTAGATTGATGTTTATTCTTTAACTGTGCGGTTCTTTATATAAATGGAACTAAAAATACTGAATGACGGCCTAATGCATTTTAATTGTTTGTCGCAATGTAATTAAACAGAGTTCGGTACACAAAACAACGTTAACCTTGAAAACAAAATAGAGCTGAAATATTCATTTATTGTTACAAAACTTGAATGTCATTATCTCTAATTTCATTATTATTATTATTGTAACAACTGGACTGTCAGATAGCTCGTCATAAGTGGATTTCACATAGAAAAAGCAATGGTTTATACAGCGTGACTCGCTTCTAACTCATTTTATTGAAAATAAAAGCCCGCTTCAAACAAGGACAACGCACAGGCCGTAGGCGAGTACCCCACCTATTCTACCAATTGATATATTGACGCCCACAGAAAGATCATTCCTCCAAAAAAAAAAGTTTGAAGAGAAATTTAGGAGAATCATACAGATCTTTTAGTTTCTTTTAGCCCCATACTGGAATCGAACCCATTACCAGAGAATCACACACCAATCGCCAGCCACCTACTCATCAGGAAAACCGACCGTCCTCATATTAACAGTACGTCAATAAACACAACATATTGTTGACGAAGACCCTATTTGGCGTAAAGCACGAGTTCCCCAGATGGGACCTGGTATATAATTGTATTCCTGCCAATAGGCGTCTCCGCGGCGGAATGGTTTAGAGTGTATGCTTCTGGGCCACATACCCCCCTCACCTCCGGGGTCGCAGATTCGATTCCGCGGACCGTTTGTGGGTTGGTATGCCAGCAACCATCGTGGGTTTTCTGGGTAAATTTTAGGTCGTTATAGAAGTAAAATACCTTTGAGTACGACGTAAGCCGCCAGTCACATGAACCAACAAAGTATTGCTAAAGAAGGTGCTAAGTATAAATTGTTTATTAATAATTTGTTTCCACTCAAGTTGTCCACATTCCAACAAGCATAAGCCAGGTAAATAACGTCATCTGGATGGCCAGGTAAATAACGATGGCCAGGTAAATAACGTCATCTGGATGGAGATATAAATCCGTTACATGATCCTTTCAGTTATATTCAATAAAACAATTATCAATTTACTCTTCGTTTATTAAGTTGATTTTCAAAGTAGGCCAGAAGCATTCCCACAAATATTGTCACATAAAATGAAACGGAAATCAAGTGTATGGAAACGGGAGAAGCGTTTCTCGGTGAACTCTTAGCTAAACATAAGCGGAACACATAATCTTTGTATTTCTGGATATAGCGAAAAAAATAGTGTTAATAGTCGCTTTCCTTATGACTTTCTTAACGACACAGAACTGATTTTTTTAAAATCATATATCATAAACCAGCTCAACCGTTTAGCATATATGAACCTGTATGCGTGTTATTCAAGTCAAACGATTGTTGGCGGTTATTTCAATAATTCCGTAGACCTGCAAGAGATAACAAGAGATCGCTTGACATACCATACCGTCTAAAATACGAAAATATGTAAAAATGGTCGACGTTCATTCACTCTTATGAAGGTTTTTACAACAAAGCTTTCCAAAGAAACCAAAACCAGCAAATTAAATCCTTTGAAAGAGTTTCCTTGGAGAATTTTGACAAAAACCGTAAAACCTATTAAGTGACAAATTGTTGAGTCGTTCATTGAAAAATATATATAGACTTTTTCAGCACAATAGTGCATCACTTAACATTGGGAAAATGCGTGACAGAAAAAATACAGCTTTATATTATCGGTGATTTGATGTTTGCTCTGTGAAGTTTAAGTCGTTATTAGAGTTGATTTGTTGTGATCAAAACGGTTTATAATCAAGAGTCCATTGACAGAAGTTTGGAACTAGGAGGAAGCTTATAGTTTGTGAAGTTGTTTTTGTATAGTTTGTTTTCAATTCGTCCTCTGATAGCACGAAACCAGATAAATGCCGTCATCTTGCTCGGGTTGATCATTGGCTTAAAGGGGATTTCTACAGATCGGTGAAGAAACCGAGATAACAGTAATTGGGGTCAGATTGTGTGACCGTATGAAATGAACACATTAGAAGGTAATAACTCCAGAATACATGATGAACAAAAAACCTGACATACTGTGAAAGACATGTTGATGATTAAATGACGTGTATGGGGATGGACTAATGTCATTAGCTTTCTACTGCAGATAGTTGGATGATTGATATCGGAAAAGCGTCGCCTTTGGATCAGAGAAAAAAACTTTCCGCAAATAGCGCCTGTGGTTGGAGGGTGATCTCAGAGCTGCAATACGAAGCTGATATAATTATGGTGTCCTTGTATTGCGTTTCTCTTGTAACTGTCCTTTGTTGTGTTTGTTTTTAGCAAGCTGTGTCAAAGATGCTTACTCCACCCACAGCCCCGCCTCATTTGGCAGGCGCGTCGCCATATGAGTGAAATTACTTTAAGTACGGCATTAACTCCCAAACAAACAAATCCAATAAGTTCCCTACCATACCCACTGGAGTGAGTTTATTATTTTTAACCTCACCAATTAAGACATATTTGTGAAAATGTCAGTGCTAATAAATATGACCGTATTTCTTATAGTGCTAGGAAATCAGGAAAATGCGCCACGTTTTACAGTATTCTTTTCTTTGTAGGTTTAAACAGTGCCCGAGAAGAAACAGTTGTCGCCATTGAGATCAAATGTTCAATAAATAACAGTAGGCATAATATTAATAAACAAAACTCAGATAGGGTTTTATTGGTATCGATCTCATATTATAATAATAATAATAATAATAATATCTTAATAAAGACTGGGTAGCACATAAGCTAGTCTTCAAACTTTGATTAGGGTCATCAAAGGTATAGATAATGTTTAGTATACCGGTACGTATAATTTGGCTGCCCTGTTCGTGGCAAGAGATTTACAGCAAGGACTGGAAAACGTTATAAATGTTTCTAACATACACATCCTCAGTGCATAACTTATTGCTTCGGTCATTCATGTCTTTCTAAACTTAAAGAGAGGGGAGAACAAACCTCTCTTGTCTTGCTTATAATAAACTCTGTTAGCTAAACATATGGATGCCTGTTATTTATTCATCTGGAATGAAGACAAATAGGAGTAAACAAGGTTTCAATACTATTTCATCGGATTGAAGACGGATAGGAGTAAACAAGGTTTCAATACTGTTTCATCAGATTGAAGACGGATAGGAGTAAACAAGGTTTCAATACTGTTTCATCAGATTGATGACGGATAGGAGTAAACAAGGTTTCAATACTGTTTCATCAGATTGAAGACGGATAGGAGTAAACAAGGTTTCAATAC
>JAVFBX010240261.1:0-10452 GCA_034783855.1 Mopalia kennerleyi | reverse complement strand
AGCATCATTCATAACATACAGGACTTTTTATAACATAATTCCTAATGTCTTAAATTCTGTATACCTCGTCAAAAGAATGATCATGATGACACATGAATTTGGAACAAAACGTCATGAGAAAGGTCTAACAATAAAGATGACTGTAAGTTAAGCCTTATTCACTCATGGCATTGCTATAAGACCTTGAATTCCAAGTTTACATTCATTCAAATATTACTACACATGAACAATGTTGGATTTTGATCCATTATTTATTAGTTTATATTTTCTTTTTACTATAATATTGTATCAAATTAACTTAGTTTATACTGTTTCCTCCATCAGTTGATTTAAGGTATACCTTAATAATGAAGGCTTAGCCAGAGGGGTGTCCATCCACCCAAATGGACACACTGAAGTGAACAATTGCCTAATTTGGACACCCTGTTTTAAGAACTAAAAGATGCAGAAAATTCCTTTAAAAGTGAAGCATAATGACCATTTTGGACACCATACTTTTGATTTTTGGCTAAGCCCCTGACTTTAAATAATAATCCTTCTTATTATAACAAATCTAGCCAATCCACCCTTCTTCGTGTAGTGCTGGTTAATAGCCTGCTCCACACCAGGAAGCATATTGTCAAAATACAGCATTATAGTCATTGCTTCACATTGCAGCTCACACATCTTAAGTTCATATGCCGTTGATATCCAGCTTTTGATAAGTATCAACTTGTAATGTTTCTTAAATATAAAGTACTTTTAAATATATATATTTTGCCAGAAGCTGGCAGAACAGTGTCTGGATTGTTTTACATTGATTCAGTTTAACTGGCATTCTAGAAGAATTCATGAGCCACTTTGTATACCGGTAGTGGATATGTATTCACCCTGTCCACTTAGAGTATGCTCTACACAGAGATCAAAGCATGAAGTAATCGTCTAGACAACCTAGAAACATGGTACATTTTATTTTAGTTTTCTATTCAAGTTCCAAGATCATTGCTTTCATGATGGCACAAAATAATTGGCCCAACTATGCGAAGATTATCCTGATACCTGTCCAGGTAGAATTTGAGTTTAGGAGATTAATTGAAACCGTTGATGAAAAATGCAAATTTCAAGGTAAAAGTTTAAAGGCATTCTTATAATTGTTGAAGTGTGCTGTCACAGTTAATGAAACCCTCCCTCCATGACATTACCATGCTGCCAGGATTCCACCATACAATAGTGAGTTTTGTGCTGGATGTCTGTTCTTTAATGTCTGAACAGGAATGATATGTACGGACTGACCAGCAGACCCAAGAACTCTCCGCC
Organism: Mopalia kennerleyi; assembly: GCA_034783855.1. Classification (NCBI taxonomy): domain Eukaryota; kingdom Metazoa; phylum Mollusca; class Polyplacophora; order Chitonida; family Mopaliidae; genus Mopalia; species Mopalia kennerleyi. Next base: position 9,156 of record JAVFBX010240261.1, on the reverse strand, counting down.
CTGTAAATAGCCTTTCCTCTTTACCCACTGTGTCGTTAACTTATCAACATTAGTTGTATACTTCTGGCTAATTAGTTAATGACAAGACTAACCCAGACTGGAGAAATGGTTCTTTGTCCTCTTGGAGCAAATGGTCTTTAATGAATGTGCATGATTATTAAGGCTGCCTAGTTTACTATTTCTCTAGTCACTAAAGTGGTCAAAATAACTGGTTTTCCTTTTCTGGCGCCAGTTCTTTGCCTGTATGTCTAAGTTTATTGCAAACAGACTTCGCCATTTCTTGCAAATTTATTATTTTTCCCATGTGATAGTTTCAAAGTAAACTTTGGCACATGTTAACCTCAAAACAAAGGCTTTGACTGTTATTGAATCTTTTACCTGTCACTTTATGATATACCTTTTAAATCCTAAATTTATTCGGTTATAGAATTGTCCCAGGTGAAAATAGATCCCACAATATTATTCAGTTTTGATTATAAATGTGTTGATATCACTGTCAGATCCCCATGCCTCCTTTTAAATGTGGTTTAACAAAATCTGCAGACATTTCTTTGGATTGTCTCTGTGTATTTACTCAGCCGACACCAAGGGAGAAACTTGGGTCACCAAAACAGAGTCGAGTTGCGTTCCCACAAATATTGTAGGCAACGCTTGTTTCTGATTGGATAGAGCTGATGACCTGAAAAGACTGTTGACGTTTGGTTGTTTTTCTTACCTAACTTGATCAGTATCCCCACAGCCATTAGTTGTTATTCTGTCTGAGAAGATATTTGTTTTTTAACTTTTTTTTTTAAATAGTCCTATAAAGTGTCCGAAAGTTAGCCCCACACAGTTGCTGTACATACATTTTGTACATTTACACAGAAATTTTACAATGATAAACTTAAAGAACATATAGTTAAGATAATTTGTGCAGTTTACAGCTAAGCTTCGATTCACATGAAACTACCTGTAAGTGAAACTGGCTGTAACTTGGTGCAACTAATAACTGGATAAAAATCACTAAAACATTTTCAGAGATAATCTGTATCTCAGCCAAACGTGTTGAAACTGATTTTTGAGCCTGTAGTTCGGTAAAACTCATTGAAACTACATCTTCTCTAGCCAAGGGTTTAATATCTAAGCTACTCTGCATTACAACCCTTGGCGGATTTTTAAAAATATACATAAATGTGCCTTTATGTAAAAACAGAGCAAGATTACTTTATAATACAAAGTTCATTGATGATGGATTGACAAAATTTTTCAAAATCTTTAGAAAAATGCAAATGCAGACGAACATTGCAAACAATTTGAGAAACCTATAAAATTGGTCCTTCTTAAATTAGTTTGCATAACCATCACAAGACCCCATTTGGTCCTTTCTCCCCAACAACACAAGCCTGTTCATGTTAATGGCTAAAAATATTTAACATATTTTATTTAAAATTCAAACTGCACCTCAAAGTAGCTTATAGTATATGCATACTAAATCAAGGCTTGGGGTTGGATTACTGATTTCTGTGGAAGAACCTTTAGGGCGTATCTTATCATTAGAGTATGATATTCTGCAGCATAAAGGACAGGTGACAATACAAGGTACCAATCAGATGTGTTAACTAGGGGTTGACCAGAGGTCACTGGGTACTACAGGTCATCAACTAGTCTGTCTTGACCAGTCCTCTAACTCTCTAATCATTAGGGCTCTGTTTACTCTCTCTATTATTTGTCCAGTTTATCAACATGGACCAGTTCATTGAGATGATATTCTATCTGAGTAGTTTAGCAGAGATATAGTCCAGCCTAGATATGTTTGTATTCACCTGTCTCCACCCATGATAATAGACCGGGTCAGTCAATGAAGGGTTGGACCAGAGTCAACATCCTCTCTCTTATCAATGATAACACCATTTAGATGTAGAGAATAGAGGACAAACTTCTATTGCTGATCATATTTGACCAAGTTGAAAGTAAATGTATATATCTTAGTTTGATAGCTTAACCAAATAAATTTATAGGTCAATTAATTGTTACTTAGAACTATTTGGGGATACAGCAACCTCTTTGCTGTTGTAGTTTGCCACTTACTTTGTTAATTCTGTCTGCAATCTGGTTGCCTTTGAGCCATCTTGTCTGGTGCTAGTTATGGATTCCTGTCATTGACCACGCCCTCATTATTACTCTCCTAGAGTGTGGCATAAAACACTAGACAAACAAATTAAATAAATGTCCATTTTGTTTAGCTTTATTTTTAAAACCATTAGTCCATCAGGCCTGTGCTGTTTGGGAGAACAGAATGGGGTCTCCCCATGGTTATGCAAACTTAATTAGGGATGAGCGATTTATAGGTTTCCCAAACTGTTGAAGTTTTCGTTAAAATTTACATTTGCCACTGATTTTGACAAATTTTGTCATCTACTTATTAATGAAGATTGTATTTTAAAGCAATTTTGCTTTATTTTTCGCAAAGCCACATTTATGCATTTAAAAAATCAGCAAACAGACGTGAAAATGCAAATGTAAGGTTATCTCACAAAATTTTAGAGGACCGTTTTTAAGGTTATGTCCGAAAAGTTCTTTAAAGTTTTAACGACGTTCGTGATGATCCAGTACTTTATCATTAGGTGTGAAGAGCAGTTCTGCTTTAATTGGTTGGCCTCTGAAGAAAAAAACACTTTTTTTACTAAATTTTGTTTGCATTTTTCTCTGTCTTGTAAAGTATAAACATTGACATCCAAGTCGGTGCGTTTGAGTGGACTCCTTTGGTAGCATAATATGGTAGTAGTGTGCCCCTTTAAGAGTTTCCACACACATGTCCGTGTAGTTTGTTCTTGTGCCTGACTATACAGTGAAGGGAATGTGGCTGATACTGTAAAACTGTAGCCCTAGTTCCCCTTCCTGTCACACTGACAGTTTTTAGTCAGGATTCTTTGACACTTTGTCACATCTACAGCTCTTAAATTCATGCATCAGGAAATGGAATCTGCCATATTTCTTTTTATGACTTTTTGATGTAGGATTAATCAGCTGTTTAAATTCTTAATTTTTTGTCTGTATTATAGATGGATCTATGTAACAAATAGAGGAAGTAAGTTAGGTGATTATTAACATTTGTGTATGTAAGAGGTGTCAGTCAGGGTTAATAGATGACAATACATCCTGTCTCCAGAATCCATATTATACACTATGACAAGGAAGTGACACCCCGTTAATTTAATTCAATATTTCTGTCAAAACTTAAATAAATCTGATTTGCTTTTTTTATTCCAAGTCAAGATGGTTATCCAATAACACATATGCATGCTAATTATTATATAAAAATGATTATTGCTAATTAATGTAAAAGTGCAGTATTAACTATTTAGTTACAGTTTAGTCATTGGGTTTATATAGCCTCTTTATTATTCACTATATTCAGGTAGATGGTTTGTCAGAATTGTTCAGATAAATTCATTAATTGTTCTTCAGTGTTTCCCATGTGACAGGAAAAATCTAAGTGTTAGTTTGATACCGTATAATATTGTTAATTCTGTTATTATATACCAACAAGTATATTGGTGTTTACACACTATGTCAGCCACTGTTTTATTAAGCTTCTTTAAAGAGAAGACGCCAGTGAAGAGCAGTGAGTTGAGTTCATACCTGGGCCCAGTACAAACAGCATGGGAGGAGGAGGAGGATGAGAGGTCTGTAATAGAGAGTTCGATCCCATGGGGGTGATGAGACTCTCCCTTTATGCCTTACCCCTGTTGTTGTCTATTTGATATAGCTGTGGAGAACGAGGGATGAACATCATAAGGGCTGTGTGGGTCCCCTGGTGGCGAGGGGCACAGACACACCTCCTTAACACATCTCTCCATTGGATGCGAAGTAAATACACAAAAAAACACTCTGATACACAATTATAATTGAAGACCACCCCTACAGCTATTATCAGGCAACACAGATCATTGTTTAGGCAAATTCAGCATGGACTGTCAATTAATCTATAAATTGCACTGATACGCAGCGTTTCGATTCTAGAAGTTCCAAAAAATGGGCATAGTTTTGGGTATATACTGTCTCAGACGATCCAAAACAAGAGAAGGGCCTTGGTTTAGATTTCTTCTTGAGAAGAACCCCCCCTCTACAAACAATTCAATCTACTCCACCAACAAACAGTCTCTGTAGGAAATAGATCTGCCTTTATCCCTTGATGCTTCACTGCTACTGTTATCCTATTTCTGGGGTCTAGTGTTGTTGTTGTTACCTGTAAAGGGCTCAAGGGAGAGAGTGAAGGATATTCCTAGAACAGTTTATCAACCAATAAAACGAGTACCTGATAGATTAAAGCTGTTGCTATATTAATCTTTATTAGAATGCTACCATAAGCTTGCATATCATAGATTATCTAACTGATGATGAAGGAATTTTGTCTGGGTGGGATGTGTGTGTTTTGTAACTGGTTGGTGTGAGAGGTCTGTTACAGGTGGAGTGTGCTCTATAAATTGATGGGTGACATGAGTTAAATAAGCATTATTGAAGAAATTGTTGTTACATGAGTGGAATAAAAGTAAGTAGAGCATTTCACACCAGGTAAACCAAGTTAAAAGGTGTTATTTTGGTAGAACGCTTTTTTAGCTTGAATGGGTTAAATTTTGCAATCTGAGACCGCTCTTGGTATCCAACCCAAGATCCTCAGGATAACTAAAAAAACTTTCTGAAGCATGATTAATATTCCATTGAGATTTATCTTAATTGTATTAATTTTTATATTGGAAAGCTTGATCCAGGTGGAATACCTGTACACCTAACCAATCAAATGTCTGATTTTGTACGCTGTTCTGCTTTGAATGTTAATTGTCAAAATTAACAGAATACAGCTCAGGGATTCAGTTTTGAACAGATGCTGATTTTCTTTGATTGACAATTTTCATAAATTTTGTCAACCAAAATGCTACTTCAGCTCACCTCTGACACTTGATCATGAACCCATAAATAACTCTACATGAATTCTCAAATAATAAATAGTTAACATTTGCTCAAATCCATCTTCATTGTTCTTGACAAAACATTGATTAAGGGTCTTCCTTTTTTATGACCTTTGACAGCTGTAGATGATACATTTGATCATTTACTATTGTGACATGGCCTGAGAGGTCAACTCCTGAGTGATATCATTAACCTGTCAAACTCACCTGTCACACTTACCTGAGTGAATAAATCAACTGAATGTCACACCTAGATTGATGGGCCCTTTGAAGGTAATCACATCGCAGCTAGAATTCTCACCTGTAATTGTACTAATATATCATCTTAAGACTGATACCTATGTTTCATCCTTTTTCAACTCTAATTGAAAAAGGTCTCAGTTTTCTTTCTCACCTGAAAACCTGACAGTTGTATAAACTATCTTTATCAAAGCTTCAGTTAAAGAAGTAAAAGAAATTAATATGCTACTGTTTTCTTCAAAAGTATAAGTGTATTGACTTATCAGATTTGTTCTCTACAGTAGCATATTAATTTATTTTACCTGTAAAACTAATGCAGTGATCTGTGTATTGACAGATCAGTTTTGTATTCATCATAACATATTGGTTTATTTTACCTATAAAACTAAAGCAGAACTTATACACATAACATCATTTAAGTGTTACTTAATGCTTTCTGTAAACGCAGGTATGTGGCATCAAATATGAGCACCGTCCCTAGCAATCAGACTGTATTGTTATTTTCAACAGCTCCAAAGACAGATTTCCCCAATTAATCAAGAGCTTGAAATGATTTGACATCAAATATGATTGAGTTTTGGAAATATATTTTATAACAGAGTTAATAAATGACTTTTTGAAATCTAATGCTTTGGACGACTCTAAAACAACACAAAAAATGTTTTGAATTCTCTTCAGCCTATTATTGGTTCCAGTTTGGCTCCTAAGTGTTGTTTTTGGTAAATTGACAGTATTATTCTATAATCTCTGATGTGGCATATTAATGTTGTTTTACAAAGTCTAGAAATATTTGCTTACATTTTCTTCAGCCATGTTAGTTGGACGCATCACGCCTCCTTAAGTAATTTGAAAAGTAAAATCATGGCGAGGCTTTCATATGCTCAGCACTGATTGAAATCTGATTATATCAGTAAGTTTTTACCTACATGGTAGTTCAGATCCACTAACGATATGCCTACCTCCGTCACACTATATACTGTTGGACTAACGTATGAGATTTGAGGAGTATTAACTGGGGGTCTTAAATCAACATCACATAACTTTATGTGTATCTGGAGAGATAGTTACTGTAAACCTGGTAAAAATAAAATATATCTCATCTTTCCGGTAAGTGTGTTTCCATGCTGACATGTAGCCTACCCACAAAAAATGTAAAACACGAAAAAGTAGGCCTATTAACATTTGTACTTTTTACAGAAATTTTTATTCAGCTAAATCCATTTTTTTTTTTTTGTGTTAGGGGGGGAGCAATCTGTGTACAATTACTATTTAGTACTTTTTATGCACTGCTTTGTAGATTTAGTTTTTTAGAGTAGGGACAAATTTGGCACCTGGCGTGCATACCAAAGTTGATTTGACCATACAACTGTAACAGCCATTAGAGCTTCCCTGAGCGCTTCTCAATCTGTCAGATGATGGTATAGGACCGTAAATGACAGACATTGATGGCTCTATGGTTCAGACCTCAGCCAGATTCAGAGACCATCATAAACATATTTATTAGAGTTATTTGTGAATATTTTCTTCGCTTGACTTCCCTGGCTGGTATGGGGGAGTTACTGAGAAGCTAACATGTACCATATGCTGATCTATCTGGAAATGTGAGGCGGCTGGCCCAAGGGACAAAGCATTTAGTGATGGAAGTCATCAGGGTTAATGAATAAAAAAGTTTCTCAAATCTCAGCAAAAATTACATCCTGGTTGTGTTAATTAGTTATTGGGTGAGCCTTTATTGTAAGCCCTGTTTATTGATAATCAACAGAGCAACACCTCATCTCTTAATTACATGTTATTTTACCAATTCTCCTGATTTGACAATGTCACATACTTGATTGCGAAAATACTGAATCTTCAAGTGGTATATAGATATTAGGATTTGGTTGATTTTATAACTAATAGTTAAATTTGTTTAAAAATGTATTCTCAGTGTCATAAATAAAGATATGCTTGAATAACCTCAAGTTTCCATCGTTGAGAAGAGATTACATAAGGAGAATTTTAATTTATTTATTTCTTTTTTTCAACATCCTCCTGGCCGGTTTATGAGTTAAATATTTGTCAGTTTAATGTGCTGGGCTAACAACCATAGGAGCTGTTCTGGTGGATAGATTCAAATGTGTTCACACATCTGTTAGTGCTCTAAATTCTGTATCAGCCATTGATGGTCTATAAAGGACAGAACCCTAGAGAATTGGGGCTCTCTTAGGGTAGACTGGACAGTTTGCTGATTGTGGCTTCATTAGGGGTTTTTGTAGAGTGGATATGCTAGCTTAAGCTTGCTGAGTACCGTGACTATTTAATATGTATAACAGCTACATGCACTTAAACCGTAACTGTATTGGAGTCCAAGAAGGCACTTGTTTGAAGCCCCCAAGATTGCAAAACGTCATGCAAACAATTTTCTCGGCAATGGCATCCTGGTGTATAATAGTTGTTTCCTGCATGATGGCTTCTTGAATCAGTCAAAACCTAGACTATATAATAAGATGTTATCATGTAACAGTCTATTATGGCTGACAAATCAGCTGGTATAGATTCTTAGGGAGGGTACCACAGGGGAATCCAAACACTGGGTAAAGGGTGCACAGGTGAGAGTGTTCCCATACTGTAACACTAAGCTTACTTCTTGAATAAAAATCATGTTTAAGCAAAATGGTGCAAGTGTGGAATTAGGTATTGGAATTGTGTGTTAACATTTCATCCCATTTCACTCCATTGCGTGTTCCAGATTTAGAGTTCAATGGGAAAAGAAAACTCTGATTTAAATCCCATCATTCTCTGATTTAAATCCCATCAATCATGGTGATTTTCTGCATGATAATAAATTGGTTTAAACAATATTTTATTTCTGTATAAAATATAGGAATATGGATTGATCAACAGGGTTACTAGTCCTATATGGAGACCTCTCCCACATCATAGATATACATTCATTAGATACAATGGATGATAATAAATTGAAAGTAGCTCTTCCAGGAAATGAGCAATTTTAGAGTGAACCCTTTTCAACAGGATTAACCTCAAGTCATGTATAATTATAAAAATAAATATAAGAAATATTTTGGTAATGAATAACTTAAGTAAGTTAGTTAGTTTTACTGATAGTGGACCCTTTTGAAGGGAGCATTGTTTGTATTGGGTACCAGCCTTATATTCTGAAAGTCTGAACCCTAGTTTTCTCTTCTGATTAACAAGTGAAGTTTAGTAGCCATGGTCTTCATCTGTGACCAGAACATCAGTAGATCACTCTTTGTGGGAGGGGTAGTTCTGGGTGCAGAGACACGTTTAATATAGCAGACCATTATATCCCAGACAGGATACAGAGCTGATCACCCTTTAGGGGTGGGGTATTCAGGGCATACAGACTAGTTTAATAATCAGAATGTATCTCCCTGTAGCAGACCTCCTGTAAGTATGGGGCTGATAGATGCGTCTTTAATTGGGGGTAAATCAGGAACATATTGTTGGTGTCTGGGTGGGAGGGAAGCGACATAAGATGTGCAGCACACACACCCATTAACCTACTCAATACCTTCACTCTGTTTCCCTAAATAAAGACTGATTCAAGACACGCTGTTTCTGTGAAAACACCAAGGTGTACCATTGGCTTTCTTAAAATTTATTTTAGGTAAAACATCATGTGATGTTAAAGATAGCATGTCGGCTGACAGCCTGAACATGACAAAGCCAATCATGCACCTAACTCAAAGACACCCACTATTTGTGATTTACCTAAAGAATTGCTTTGGACAGGTTGTGACATACAGTCCTTCTCTGCCATGTTCTGCTCATTGTCTTTAATCAGGATGAACTTACCTGAGTAACCCTACTGATAACAAAAGGTAGAATATCTTGTTTCAATAAAGGAATTTAATGTGGGCAAATGTACTATTAGAGTAAAGTGACTACTCCAAAGAAGGACGAAAAATTCATATTGACTCAATATTTCGGTTTATTATCAAACCAT
>JAVFBX010240260.1:0-19976 GCA_034783855.1 Mopalia kennerleyi | reverse complement strand
ATGCAATTTAATAACACTTTGAGCCCTGATGGTCAACAGATAGACGCGAACCCCTGACTAGTCCATGGCAGTACATGTAGGAATAGCACTTTGAGGACCCGACCCCTGATGGTTGACAGATAGACGCGAACCCATTACTAGTTCATGCCAGTACATGTAGGAATAGCACTTTGAGGACCCGGCCCCTGATGGTCAACAGATAGACGCAAACCCCTGACTAGTCCATGGCAGTACATGTAGGAATAGCACTTTGAGGACCCGGGCCCTGATGGTTGACAGATGGAGTCGAACCCATGACTAGTCCATGGCAGTACATGTAGGAATAGCACTTTGAGGACCCGGGCCCTGATGGTCAACAGATAGACGTGAACCCCTGACTAGTCCATGGCAGTACATGTTGGAAGAGTAGGCTGATGAGACAATATCACAACAGACTAGCATCCAGTTGTCTCTGAGCTTTGAGAGCCAACAAGGCACAGGGAAACCCCTACAAACACTGGCTCAACTAAATGAACATGTCAACTGACATGACAAGTGTAATAACAATGAAAAACCGAGAAGAAACTTGGTAAAAACCACCCCTGTGATTGCTGGAATCACCTCATTTACATGATGGTCAACAGGCAGACTCGATCGCATGAACGGTACTTCGAAGTAAGATTAGTAAGCGTGGATGCCAACCACTAAGCCATGGGCCCGCAAATAAAGTTTGTTTTGTTTGTTTTATTGGGGTTTATATGTAACATCATACTCAAGGGTATTTCACTTATATGACGGATTGTCCACCTCATATTGTTCCTTGCCTAATTACGGTGGAAAACCAGGAGGAAACCTCGTAAAAACCACCTCCGCGATTGCCGGAGCCACATCGTGTGTCTTACTGATACACCTGAGGGTTCTAGTAAAGTTTGACAACCTATTTATTATATAATATAGACAATAGTAATGATTTGAGGGGCAGATAAAGTTAGTGTACATATACTGTTAAGCTGTGCATGTATAGGAGACTTCATGACTTGTGCCTGTAGAGAGGGGGACAAAGAGCAGTGACTACTGTCAGGGCTGATTTGAGCTGTCCTGCCCCAGGCTTTCACACATAGAGATCACTCAAACCAGTGTCATACAGTCTGGAGAGGAGGTGAATAGCTGGAGGCCCAGTCTCAATCAGCTGATAGTTTACATCCAAGCCTGCTGCCACAATACAGTCCATGTACCAACTAGTATATGATCATTTTTTCTATCTTCCTTAAGCTTACCAACACATGCAATATCTACATGTAGGTCTAATCACACAACTATAGCCCTACATGTAATCTGACAAACCCATGTCAGAGGCACCCCTGGAAAAAATGTAAAATTTCTCGCGACCACTAAGTTTCAGGTTAAAAATTTCTCACTGGATTCTACATGTATACAGCGATTATGGTTTGAAAAAAGCGAAACCTCATGTACTATAGGATTAACTTTTATGTGATAAATTCAACTTTTTTCAGTTTGACATCAATATCAAAGTGGATTTTATAAAATAAACAAAACTTTTTTTTTTTGGTGGAAATTTCTCACTAGACGTAGGATTTCACGCGACCCACTGTCGCATGATTTTCCAGGCGTGATCAGTTTGTTTGTTTGATTGGTGTTTAACGTCGTACTCAAGGGTATTTTACTTATATGACAATGGAGACAAAAATAAAACGTACAAACAGATTAGCTTCCTGTTTCCCTTTAGCTCTAAGAACACCAGGGCAACAGAAAGCTCCTCTTTTCTCGACTCTTACGATAGACTGGGGAAGCCGGGAGAGTATTCTGCAGGACTGCCCAACCCACTCCCCCACGGGGCGAAAACCAAGAGGAAACCCCGTAATAACCACCCCCGCGATTGCCGGAGCCACATCTTGTGACTCACTTATATACCGGAGGGTCGACAGACGGACTCGATCCCGTGAATGGTACATCGAAGTAGGCGTTAGAAAGCGCCCTCGCTAACCACTACGCCACGGGCAGGATAATCAGGGTAACGGCCATTCACAGGACCATGACAGGCCATTCACAGGACCATAACAGGCCATTCACAGGACACTACATGATAATAACAGAACCATTGCTTGACCGTCACTGGACAATCACAGGACTTAGACTTACTACAAGACAATCAAGGGATAATTACAGAACAATCACTGGATCAACACAGTACCATTACATTTGTTTGTTTGATTGGTTTTTAACGTCGTACTCAAGGGTATTTCACTTATACGACGATGGAGACAAAAATAAAACGTACAAACAGATCAGCTTCCTGTTCCCTTTAGCTCTGAAAACACCAGGGCAACAGAAAGCTCCTCTTTTCTCGCCTCTTACGATCGATCGCGGTAGCAGAGGGAGTATTCTGCAGGACTGGCCAACCCGCTCCCCCACGGGGCCTCACACAATGATGTGGATGAAGGAAATCACCCCTCACCATCACAGGACCCAAACACAAAGACATCCTGTTCATCTTTAGCTCAGAAAGCAGCGGGAAGCTCCCTCAAACCACCTGCTGTTTGCCCTAGTCTACTGCTACTGATTTCATGAAGTCTGAGTTGTTAGAGATGGGTGCACACAGAGATCTTTGAACACATAAGCTAAGGAGTCACTCCAGGCACTGGGCATTTAAGGAATAGGAGACCTTTGTCATCATGGTTGTGCTTTTAAATGCTGTCCTACACAGTTATGCCTTGTGACGCTACCATGAAGGCTCTGAATCTCATCCCCGTAATGTCAGTTTTATTGTAGGTACCAACCTTAATGCTGCTTCCATAGCTAGGGGGTTTAGGAATGGCAAAGTCCACAGGAAATGCTTCAATCATATCATCTGAAATACAATAAAATGATTAGTATTTATTTATCGAAGCATGCATTTACAAACATCACATCTGCCAAATAATTAAATAAAATAAACTCAAAGTTAACGAATCCGTTTATGATATCAGTATTTTCGTCCTTTTGCGCTATCAAATTCTTAATTTGAACAGATTCTAGAAAACTTTGCAGGTTGAAACCTTCAGAGTTAGGCACTGAATCGCCAGCAATAAATGCCAGCCACCTAGAGAACTCCACTTGGCCTTCTACAGAAATAGAAGGTTAGTCAGCTGGTCTTGGTTGTGGACATTCATTATTATCCCTCCAATAGGAGAGTGACACAGCTTCCAAAGCGGAAAGCAATGAAGGCTTTATGGGTCTTTAAGGAAGTGAATATTTTCATAATTTTAGGATAATACTTTAATTATTGAAAAAATAACGGCAAATAACTTACACATTTTGGCTTTAGTTAGAATGACTAAGGAATAAGAACGGTTATTCAGAAGATTGCCGTACTGGAAACCTTTATTTTATTTCCAATGCTGCAGAAAAGCGGTTACCTGATAGATCTGAGATATCTTCCTGCTGTGAATCTGAACTCTTCTTCTCCGATTCCTCTGAGGAATAGGTTTTTGGTTGACTCAATAAAAACCTGCACATTAACAACAATTAACTTTAAGTTACAGTGTGGTTTAACATCGATTGATTGATTGGGGTTTAACGCCCTACTTAAGGTTATATCTCTCAGACAAAAGTGTTATCCTACGATTGTACAAGGATGGTTTATTCACTTCGTCATGGAGACCATCACTTGTGATGAGGAAAATGACCAACCAGCTCTGTGTTTGATCGACCAATCAGCTCTGTGTGTGATCGACCAATCAGCCCTGTGTTTGATCGACCAATCAGCCCTGTGTTTGATCGACCAATCAGCTCTGTGTTTGATCGACCAATCAGCCCTGTGTTTGATCGACCAATCAGCCCTGTGTTTGATCGGCCAATCAGCTCTGTGTTTGATCGACCAATCAGCTCTGTGTTTGATCGACCAATCAAAACATCACATTGTTTACTTCACAATATTTTCAATCTACTTCTAGTGACAATAGAATATGAGGCGCTTATTAAGTTTTAGTTTCAATCAGATAACTGCTGGTCATAGTGTGAAACACAGTCATTGGTCAGCTGGTTTGGAGACCCCGGTCATTTTCAAAAAATAAAATTAGGAATTGTTTTAAGCGTACTTACCGCCTGATGCTGGTCTTATAATTAAGATGTTCGTAAGTGAGAGACGATTCAAAGACTGTCCTACTTGAAGGTCCTTCTTGACTTGGAGTACAGGCCTGACCCGGTACCTGTAATTATAATAAACTATAATGTTTAACTTTTATTCGGCACGAGAGATAAATGTCTAATTAATGTATCGTTAAACTTCAAATGGACATACAACGATTGTTAAACTCCTAAATAAAACGTAGAGCTATATTTCTAATCAATACATAATTAAATAATCAACAGACCATGGAACTTCTAATCCGAAAACTTTTAATGGCATCTGTTGAGAGTCTTCTGCCATTCACATAAGTTAGATTTGTTTGTTTGTTTGATTGGGGTTTAACGTCATACTCCAGAACATATTCACATACAAACAGTGATTAGCGAAATTAAGAAAACGATAAATACAAGTGTTTTGACTGTGTTGGAAAATTAAGGTTCCTACATGTACATTTTTAATTAGAGACGATATGATTATGTTTGAATGGGGATACTGAGGCTTTAATGTTTGGGTTACCATAGCGATAAACAATGGACAAAGGTAAGGAGCTCTAAAGAGAGGTTTGAAGTAAATTAAGATTTTTCATTGTGTTTCAATTTGTATAAATCTTCTTCCATACATTATAAAATCTTTATTTGAACAATTGAAGGCCTTTACCTGAAACTCCGACACTGAATCTGGCATCTTCTCCAAAGTAAACAGAGCTGAAAAAAATTATGATATCATGAATGTCTATTATTTTAAACAAAAACTATAATAGCTTATAAAGATGATTTTTTTTCAATCAAATTTCTTTCAAATCCTGCTAAAATTTTGCAATTAAAACAATTTGTATGTTGATAAAAACAAAAACAATACCCATGTATGAAATGTCAATATACAAAGGATTTTAAAGAAATTGAATATTTTAGAATTTGTCTTCAAACTGCATGCTGGGAGAAATTCTATTCTAAGACAAAATTTAAGTTTATCTTCAGTAAAAAAACAAATTGTTTAATTGAAATTATTATTGAGAAATGTTTTCTTACCATTTCTGTCCAGCTTTAAACGATCAGAGTTCTGAAGAAAAAGAATAAACAAACTTAAAAACAATGGCAGCATTTTTTAAACTGTTTTCCATAAAAAGGAAATTAACTTTTCACAGAAATTTGAGTTCTGGTCTTCCTTATTCAAAACAACCTTCACAGATCAGCTTAAAACTTAATGGGATCCATTGTAATTGTCGAGGAAACCACGCATATTTCCAAGAAAACTACTGTGATTCTGGACTTGCTAAGGGGCAGCAGAATTTGTTTGTTTGTTGAAATAGCATCGCAATACCTGTATATGACACAGATTTTCCATTTGTCAGTCTGGCTTACTGAACTACAGTGGAAACCCAGAATTCAATGGGGTCATCGGTAACTGGCATCGGGACTCTCTTGTAATTCACTCTCTTTAATGGCCTGTCTAATCAGGTTAGCTTTCTCCAAATCTCACATAATCACCAAAACGCTATTGTCAAAAGTTGAGCTAGAGTTTCATGGCTGCACAATTTTGCATGGATGTTTAATAGCGTGCCCACAGCGAGCGAGCGACCCTATGTTATTGTTAGACTTACCTGCGAGAATATTTTCTTGATTTTCTCTCGGAGTTTGCTGATGCAGGCAATATTTGCCTCGGGTTGATTGAACCACTGCTTGACCTCAAATACATCAGGATTGTTTGGACCCCTGAAAATTAAATTTAAAAAAAAATTAAAACAGTGAGGGATCAGTTTTTATTTGTTCTGTTTTTCAATAAAGGGTAAGATTTATGGCCAAGTCATGGTAACCTGTTTACCAGTTATGCCTATTTCATATCCGTGAACCGAATTGACAAAATAGGTTACCACATGTCACGCATTCAGCATTTGTCGATAACAGTAGATTGTTGGAGATCAATTCCAATTCAAAACAAAACTTAACTGTTTGTTGTGGTATTTCTTTTCTATCCTCTATGCTACATGAATTGTAAGGGGAAAATTGGCTGTTTGTTTGGGCGTTGTTGTTGTTTAGGAATGGAAAACGGTTCATGTTAATCAGAGATGTGGCGAGCTATACGTTACCTGAATGAGCATTCGCTGCTAAAGTCATACCCTGCAATACCACCTTCGCTCTTTTTTATTTTATCTAATTAATGTATTTGTCTTTAAAATCTTACCTCATGACAGTGTGCTGGCAAATAACGGACTTGACCTCGTGTGACTTTGGTTTCAAGATGGCCGACCACTCCGTGTCCACAAGAATATAGTCCCCATTTTTAACTCGTAATCTATACGGTTTACTCTTTACTGACTTTCCTTCTGTGCTCACCACTAAAACAAGAAAGGAAACAATAATATAACTTTGAGCTGATTTCCGATTATATTTATTTAAATGATTGGTTTTTCTTCATATCAGTTTTTTAAATTTTTGTGAAGGACCCAATAAAGGTCAACAAACCTTAATATAGTTTATTATGTGCCATTACAGGTTCATCAAATCATAACTTAATTCAATTTTGGATAATCTAAAAATTGAATTAATTAAGCCATACTTAATACAACAACTTTTACCGATCCATGAGACATCATTTTTTATTTATTTTTATATTTGTAATGAATTTTATTTGTTTTTAATTTTTTGTTTGCATTTTAGAGTTTATTTCACGTCCATGACACCAGTGCTGTTATCCCATTTTTTAAAATTTCTCACCAGACGTAGGATTTCACGCGACCCACGGTCGCATGATTTTCTAGGCGTCACTGTTATCCCATATACTTAGAGTTATTGGTATTCATGAAACACATTTACAGCGAGAACATCTGATGGTGTTTAAATCCTTCCACATTCATACAACACAATCATAATGAGAATTGAGTTAGGACTTACAAGTTTGATAGGTGTTGTACAGGTCAGGCAAATCATCCGAGTGGTAATAATCAAATATTGACGACTTCACAAACTCCTGCGGTAAATAACCTAACAGCGGAATAGCACTGCAAAAATAGAAAAAACAAAAACATTTAATGACAGATAAACATGTATCAAAATTGAGACAGATTGTCCACTTCAGACTGTTCCTAAATTGCCTTATTACGGTAGAAAACCAGGAAGAAACCTCGTAAAAATCACCCCCCACATTTGCCAGAGCCACATTGTGTGACTCATTCATATACTTGATGATCGACAGGCGGACCCGATCTCTTGACTGGACATCGAAATAGGATTTGTAAGCACACAAGCCAACCCATGGTCGTGGGCCATTACATACACAGGACTACTTACTTAGGATGCATGTCTGTGACGTTGAAGCTTCCGTCATGTCTTGTTGTAAAAGATCTCACTTCAGGCACACACTGAGGACCTGAAGACCAAAAAAAATTACAAAATTAAATGTGGTTGTTTAAGCAGTAACTATCGACAGAATCATGAACGAAAGACTGAGTCCCTGGCAATAGGACAACACACAATACAGACATCACAAAATAGATAGTTTTTTCTGTTGGCCCTTTGCTCTGTTTGTTTGATTGGGGTTAAACGTCGTACTCAAGGGTATTTCACTTATATGACGGTGGATTGTCCACTTCCCATTGTTCCTTGTCCATTTACGGTGGAAAACTGGGAGTAAAGCTTGTCAAAACAACCCCCACGATTGCCAGAGCCACAACGTGTGACTCACTCCAGTTGCTTGAAAGATGATAAGCCGCTAACACCAGATTAGATTAGCAGTGGATTAGAGACCTTGCATATGCAGACCTGCCTACCATAGCAGAAATTTATGTGTAAAAAAAAAACAAAAAAACAAAAAAAAAGTCACTTAGACGTATTTCTTCACCATTTTGTGTATTTTTGTGTTACTACACAGCACAGAATATTACATTTTTTGTGTGTATTTTGATGGCCTTTTGGTGTATTTAACATAAATTATGTGTACAAAATACTCCAGAGTACACCGGGTAGGCATGTCTGATATTAAACAGCACTTCCAGCAAACTTGTACTCTAGCCTCTGCTAAAGAAAACTCACCTTTGTAAAAAGTTTTTAACGGTGTGCACTTGAGGACAACACAAGTCTGTTTCCCTGAGGTGATCAGACCTGGGGGTAAAGCTCTGTTTATCAATCCACTCAGACTGTCCTCTTTACGCATGTTACGCACGCAGTATTTCACCTCAAATGGGATAAAATGATTTCCGGTACACATTCGGAAGCCTCGCTCCAAACTCTTGTACATCCTGAAAATGAATTACTCATTTGTTTAATTGGTATTGAACCGTATACTCAAGGGCATTGTTATTATATGCCAGCCAATACTGGATTCAGAGTGACATCCCTTTGTGGATGGTTATCGCTTTACCACAAGGGAGGGCTAATCCACAATTTTTTTTTATTGCCAATTAACAGATAAACTTAAATAAAATGGTATGAATTTTTTTGGTTTTCCCAAAATTTGCTACATTATTTTTGGCAAAACTTCTGTTTTAAAGCTATATTTTGGGGTTAAATTACAAACCAGAATGTTAAAGTATATGCAGACTATCCTATCATGACATAAAGTGGCATTGTCGTTTTGCAAATGGGTGTCAATTTATTGTCATATGTCACAGTTTGAAACCTCCCGAATTAAACACTACTTACTCGGTTTTACTTAATATAGTGAAACCATGAGTCATCTTTCATGACTCCATCTTGTACAGGAGGTACACTTGGGAGGTGAGAATCTGTGTACATTACAGGTGATTCAGTAATAACTATTTCAACACACCCGGCACTGAGACATGGCTTTGCATTGGTTGATTCGAGATCTAGTGAGCCATGGCTTTTCATTGGTTGATTTGAGATCTAGTGAGCCATGGCTTTTCATTGGTTGATTTGAGATCCATTATTGAGCCATGGCTTTTCATTGGTTGATTTGAGATCTAGAGAACCCAGGCTTTTCATTGGTTGATTTAAGGTCTAGATCTGCTTTAACACTAACCTGAAACTCAGATAGATCTTCTGGCCATCTTTAGAGGGCATTTCCTCTTCAAAACTCGACTTAACTGAAGAAAAACAAAAAGTATGACCATTATTGAACTTTGTTTCATTTTTATGTTTTGCAAAAATTACAACAACAACGATATGCTACGCGTTGATTTAAAATGTCATTAGTCTGCCGCAAACCCTGCGGAAGAACTGTTGTATTTTAAAGAAATATTTAACTGTCAATTTGATCAACTTCCCTAGCTTAATGATTGAACATTAATTTTTCTTTATAACATCAAATTTTTGGCAAATATCCCTTATTCTCAAGACCGATGTCAATTTTTTAACAAGTGAAGCCGTAAAATGAAATGCATTACATGGCTGATGACTATAAAAGATTGACACACGTTTGATATAATCGTTAATCTTCAGCATCTCTTCTATCAGATGAATCCGGAGAGTATAAGAGTAGCAGCCTTGTTGGCTGATTGATTGATTGATTGATTGGTGCTGTGCCCACAGGTATTTCACTCATATAACGGTGGTGTATTCAGCAGTAATAGCCACACTAACACAACCACAAAATGTGACGTATATATATCAGCCAGAGGACTTGTTTTCCTTTAAGACCATTTATTTGGCATTGATTTGTTTGTTTCGGATTTAATGTCGTACTCAAGGGAACTTCACAATGGATTGTCCGCTTCACAATGGTCCTTGCCTAATTACAGTGGAAAACAGGGAAGAAACCTCGTAAAAACCACCCCTGCGATTGCCAGAGCCACATCTTGTGACTCACTCATACACCTGAGGGTCGCCAGACAGACTCGATCCGGTGAACACTACATCAAAGCAGGATTAGTAAGCTCACTCGCTACCACTAAGCCACAGCCGAGGGGCTCTGATTATTTGGTATTGAACATCAAACATTACTGCCATACAGGTATAAGCTATTAAATACTATTTTTACCATTTTCAGCCTTCTCAATATCCACTGAGTCCAGGGAGGTAAGTTTTCCAAGAACAGCTTGATCTTTATGACCGATAAAATCAGACATTGGTCGACCCAAAAGCAAATCCTACAAAACAAAACATTAAAATTGTCAGGACCGAAGGTCATTTTTAACTAGGTCACATTCTGATAAAAATTAGCCCTCCACAGTTTGTTTGTTTGAGATTCAATGCTGTACTGAAGGTTATTTCACTCACATGACTGCGTGTCATCACTATGGGGGAAGGATACCAGCCCCGACCCCACGGACAAGAAACAAAGATAATACAAAGACATCACAAAACAACTTGGCTTCTCCAATAGACCATGGTCGCTTAATATGGCCAACGGTGTGGACTACATTTTATCGATTTATTCATCGATTGAAATGGTGTTAACATCATACTTAAGGATATTTCACTTATAGGATGTCAGTTAACTCCAACAATAGCCTTACTTACCATCCAAAAATACCCTAAAACTTCAAGCATGGGTCAGTAATTTTGGGTCAGTCCACAGAAATAACATATAAGACCTCATGTGGTAAAGCCTGTTTCTCTGTCCCAAATGCCAGAAGTTATAGGGTATGTATTATATTTGCTATGTTAGGAAATTAGATGTAATCTCCCTTAGATGGCCAACGGGGAAAAATAACAATATTTCCTAAAAATATGTGTGGTAAATCTGGTTAAGTACTCACCCATGGATAGCCGAGCATAGTCTTAATATTGGGAGAGACATTCTCAATAACACCCGTCCACGGAGACAAGACAAACAGCAACTGATCCTGGAAGGAAGTAAGAAATTATTTACTGGTTTTAAAGAATTTGTTTGTTTGATTGATTTGGTTTTAACGTCGTACTCAAGGGTATTTCACTTATATGACGACGGTTTGGCCACTTCACACTGTTCCTTGCTCAAATATGGTGGAAACCGAGAGGAAACCTCGTAAAAACCACCCACGAGCCACACTTATGACTCCCTCATTTACCTGAGGGTTGACAGACAGACTCGATCCCGTGAATGGTACATCAATGCAGGCTCTAAGGGCTTGTACATGTACTGTACTTAAGATTTGGCTTCAGTTTAAAATAGACGAAGATTGCATTCCATTCATTTAATGCAGGGGATTATAGAATTCCAGTGTAACTACCCTTAATGGGTCATTAAGCTGGGGGATTAACTTTGAGACATCATTTTAATATTCAGGCTCCATTTCTTATGTTAAAGTATGATTAAAATAAATAGTTGAGCAATACATTTTTTTTTTAAATTCAACATGGCATAAAAAAAAAAAAAAATTCTTCCGTCAAAAACTCAATATTTGGACATCTATGAACCCCTGTTGAAGCTAAACATTTACACTTTATGCTACTGGAAATTAGAAAAAGATGTCAACAATAATCAAGTGTTAAGAGCTGTGAGAATATGGCTTTTTGCTAAGCAAAGAGTAGTCTCCCCTTACCTGTTGATCAGGCTGTATATGTGTAGTGGAGTCCTCTGCAGATACAGTATAGCTGCTGTAAAAACCCGACTCAACATCCGTGGACCTGGTTTGGCTCTGTATCTCTGCCTGCATCTGTTTAGCTGTAAACAATGTTTTTTTTAAATTACACGTATGTTTGTTATTTTAAATGGCTTCTTAATATCATTTAATTTTTAAAGTAAGCTCAAGAATGCATTATTTGCAAAGAATCAAAGAATGCTCCAATACCCTTTATTTGTTATGATTCACTTATTGATATGTCTTTCATTTAAAATAAATGATTTCTCAAGTTAAAATATATATAAAAACATTTTTTTATGATTCAATTAACGATTTGTCTTTCTGGGTGTGCTGCTCACTTAAAATAAATGATTTCTCAAGTTTTGTTTAAATACGACAAAACATTTTTTCTGATTCACTTATTGATTTGTCTTTCGTGTTGTGTTTTTTCTTCACAGGACCCATACCTTTTATTTTTCGCATACTATTGACGACATGTTCGAGCGTGGACAATGTGCCCGCCCGGCTACCCTTAGGTTTTTCCTGATTCACCATCGTCTTCAACTCCTTAAGATACTCCTTCACCTTCTCCTTCTTCCGGGATTTCTCTTTTGAGCTCTTCATCATGTCGAAACTGGAACATACATATGCAATTTATTTGATGTATTCAAAGAATTACAATGAAAGACGTGGACGTAAAATGGTTATTTGCATTATAAGGGTTTAAGGCCGTACTTACGGTTATTTCACTTAAATCTTACATGACCACGTGCCAGCCCAATGGGGGAAACAAACCCCTTTTACACCCACTGGCAACAAACAAAGACAAGACAGGACAAACACAGGACTCAATACAAAGACATCAAACCACAGTTAGTAACTCTGAACAGGTAGATTATTTGATGTAAAAGCCATACCTGCAGTGACTAGATAAGGGTATGTCTTCAAGTGTATCGCTATTTGAACTGTAAGATATGCCGTCGCTGCTTCCTGTACTACTGGATCTGAAATTGAAAAACACAAATGAAATATTGCTATAAAATAAAAATTTAAATAATTATTAATTATCATTGAGAGCATAAAATGGAAACATCTATAAGGTTATTATTTTCTTGGTGTCAATGATGGTTATTGTATAATTGGGGTTTAACGCCATTCTCAAGGGTTTTACACAAATAGGACTACAGTTTGTCCATTTCTAACTATCCTTAATTCAACACGGTGGTGAACCAAGAGAAAATGTCCTACCCCCCTCCCCCCACACACAGATGTACCTCAAGGGTATTGCACAAATATGGCTACAAATTGTTCATTTTTAACTTTTTTAATTCAATTCAATAGGGTATTAAAAGACAAAACAATAGCCATTATAGCACAACCAAACAATTGTTAAGTGTCTCACATTTCCTGTTTTCAGTAAAGACACCATGCATAACATCTCTCAGAACCTACTCACTCCCTTGGCCACAAGGCTATTTCACTTAACGGCTTATTTATGCGTATGTGTTTACTAGTCGATTAGCTTCGTGTTGCCATGTAGGGGGATAAAACATGGAAAGACCTGCAATCCCCAGACTCTGGAATCAACGGTAAACTTGGGGTTACAATGTAGGTGCATGACTGTTTCACATACTTTCTCGTGCTACTTAATATCATGCACAGGCAGTCAGCCAACAAATAATCGTGATGTTTTAACTAGACTAAATGATAATGAAAGCCAATAGTGCACTGTAATGGTGTATTGGCAGGAGCTCCGAGAGCCATAAAATGCACCGTGATCCTAGATGCGGCAAGATGATTTTTTATTAACCCATACCATTATCGAGCGAGTGTGGCCAAGAAATACAAGTAAAACAGCCTACTTTCTTTTCATTAATGAATCATATTGCAAGACATAGAGTCAAAGATTTATAATAAAAAAAACAATCATGTCCAACATGTTCACTGTCTGGGAACAACAGCTGGTTCCAGCCTCTCCAATACAAGGTTTTACGACATTCAAGGTTAACGTCATCGTACTCCCGGGTATGTCATATCAGGGATCAAAAGTTGGCTCAAAGATAGTAATAAATAATCATTATTGACATTACCATGAATAACAAAACCAGTATATTTATAAATTTATTGTGTCTCTACATGTTTATATTGTTTGTTTGTTTAATTAGGGTTTAACGTCGTACTCAGGGGTATTTCACTTATATGATGACGGATTGTCCATTTCACACAGTTCATTGCCTAATTACGGTGGTAAACTGGGAAGAAACCTGGTAAAAACCACCCCCGCACTTTGTAGAGCCACATTGTGTGACTCACTCATACACCTGAGGGTTGACAGATGGCCTTGATCCTGTGAACGGCACATCGAAGTAGGCTTTAGTAAGCATACTCGCTAACCATTAAGCCACGGCCGCGGGCCTTTACATGTTTATAAGTATAGAGACTGTGTGTGTTTGGGTATGGTTTGAAGGTTTGTTTGTTTGAACCTCGTAAAAACCACCCCCGCGATTGCTGGAGCCTCACTCATATACCTGAGGGTCGACAGACAGACTCGATCCTGTGTCGCGATACACCAAAGTTGGCTTCAGTTAGCACACTCGCTAACCCCTAAGCCAATACTTCACGTTATTTAACTCACATCACATATAGATGGGTTCAATGTTGCCCCTTACATGTAGCTTGGAGAGCACAGGGGCAACTGATATGTTTATCTGTGAGTTTTTCTGAATCCAAAAAGGCCAGAAAAATCGAAAAAATAGATGAAACTCTGTCTTGATCCGATAAGTAAGATTTCAGTTAATCAGAACGATTTTTACTCTCCAATAATTGAATTGATTGAGGATAACCTTTGAACCGTTGTTGCCACAATCAGTGATACTGCAGCTACCAGACTAATGGCAGCTATTTATTACTTGTTTGATATCTTGACCTGCATGAAAAGAGACTCGTGTCTATTGTAGTTTATAGAGTTTGAAAATAACGGTAATCTATCTATCTCATGTCACTTAAATATCGATATAAAAATCGTGAAAAAAAGTTAACATTTTTGTCGTCTACAAACCCATCGACATGTTCTGTACATTCAGACGCCACAGAAATCGTGAGATTTTCAAAAGAATCGTCCAATAAATCGTCATCGCTGTCATTTTCTTCCATGTATCGTCGTTCCAAAGCCGCAAAGAAACACGACCAGTTCATCAGAAATGTTCCTTTTTTTCTCTTTCGAAAAACACAATTCCTCTGAGTTTTTAATGATGCCATTTCACAGTTTGAATTTCAATTTGAAGGATATTCAATTTCTTTTCTTTTTTTTAATCACGTGTTATTTTGACATAATCAAATGGTCACTGACAAAACTACATGTAACTTGCACATTGTCACTTCAATATTTGAATATTTGACCTTTCACTTTAAGAATTGATCCTTTTAGTTTTGAGGACCAATCACTGGCAAGCACTCTTATTGTTTAGTTTCAGTGCTTTTTTAGAGGCACAGGGAAAATGGTCTCATTTGATTTGTCTTGGACATTTTGCAGGCAAACAAGATTCACTTTCAGCTATGACAGTTCAAATGCAAAATTGTTCACTTTTACTTTTAATGACCTTCCATAGGCAAACTAGTTTCACTTTCAGTTTTGATGACCTATCAAATGCACATCGGTTGCACATCAAACTGCACAGCCATACTAGTTTCACTTTCAGTTTTAATAAAATTTCACATGTAAAATAGTTTCACGTTCAGTCTCAAAGACATATCAAGAGCAAGCTGAGTTTGCAAGCAAGATTATTCTAAAACGCACATCACATCCATAAAAACAAAATTGAAAATAAAAAGCTGAAAACTGCTTACATCAATGAACGAATTCTCCATGCAATCATTAGTAATTAGCTAGTTAATGCAACCAAAACACACTAATAAGTTACTATAAATCTGATTCATAACATTAAATAGAATTAACTTCTGATTCAATTAAGCAAGTGAATATTCAAAATTGAGCTATTTAAAATTATCTCGTGTTATTGAAAGATTGAAAAGTATAATTAATGAATTGACCTACTAGAAGAACTGTCATTACTCATTAGATTGTAATTAAACTAAAAAAATGAAATTGATTTAACTAATCTTCAAAATGAAACAAATGCCTTTAGGCCAAATAATTAATTTTTCCGTCAAGTTTTAAAAAAAGATAAATCAGAGCTAGGTTAATAGAAATAAATCAATTCCTCACTAGCTTTTAGGTTGTGTCACAGGAATTGTTTGGGCTTGCTCAATGTGATACTTCAGAGTATTTCACTCATGCGAAATATTCCATCTATATGAAACCTTGGGTTAAGACTTAAGGAGCTTCCACTACCAAATTTAATCTATTTAAATATCCCATAACCTGTCCGCGGCATTTAACTTTCATATGTCAAATTAAATTACACTTTTGTCGACTAAGCTATGAAATACCGATCACAAGCAAAGTAATTTTAGAAAAAATTTCGCAGGAACCAGCTTCCATTCTTGACTGAAAAGGCAACATTTGGGCCGGTAAAATAAACTTCTTGGCTTCCTTAACAGTCGTTAGCACAGATACCAGTATTTCATCCAGGTAGCATCTATGTCACGCGCTTTCTTTGTGAAATTGATTTGAATTTGTATTTTCCGAAGAAGTAATGTTAATAACACCTGACTCCTGTATCCGTCTTTCAGTGATTTAAATTCAAGACCTGATACAGTTCAGTTCGATAACGTTGAAAAAGAAAAACCAAAAACACAGCAGGTCCTTTTCAAAAGATGAAAAACGCAGCCTTGTCCTCGAATTAAATTGACGAAATAAAATTCCTGGACTTCTTCACATTTAAATGCCATCCAATTATCATATCCTGAAATACTGATTGTCGGTTGGCTCCGTTGTATATCCGTAAGATGTAGAAACTGATTGGTTGCTTGATTAGTTTTTCACACAGAGTTCAAAGTATATCAAGCATATCACATTTGCTTTGCTAGTATCCAGGAAAAACCCAAGTACAAGAGCATTTCCTAGAAGAAAATTTTTGCTGATTTCTAAGAAAATACTATTGAATCCAGTACAGGTAAATCTGTTCTAAAACCAAATCTGTGACTTGGAAATGTCATGAAGTTGATCACAATAATCCAAAAGCGAAAACTCAGAAAACACTATCAGCTGAGAATATCCAGGAATGAAGGCAGCTTATATTGATTGAAGAAGATCATTTATCGTGATCGCACCCATCTGCAGCGTACTATTAATTACACATTCCGTCTCATCGTATGTGAAGCTCAACTACCAATCTCAATCTAAATCGATGCAATGGTCAGACAGCTGAACTTAAGTCAATGTATGCATCAATTAAAACCTAGTCCAAGTTTTTAGTCAAGCAACCCGTTTAACACGGCAAACAGATAAAATGGATGAAGTTGGAGGGAATCTAGAGTATGCCTGCCATCTACAG
This sequence comes from Mopalia kennerleyi, assembly GCA_034783855.1. Lineage (NCBI taxonomy): Eukaryota > Metazoa > Mollusca > Polyplacophora > Chitonida > Mopaliidae > Mopalia > Mopalia kennerleyi. The sequence goes on along the minus strand of JAVFBX010240260.1, from coordinate 2,971 downwards.
TGCAAAAATACACTGAAATGAAAATTAGAGCAGGACAGAAAAAAAAATTAGACTATTCTAACATCAACACTTTGTGCATGTAATGCCCATGCTTGTGGTCTCTGACGAACTGAACTTTGGTATACATCTGTGCTGCATTTTCGAAGCAGGAAATGCTGTGTAAGGCGGGACGACGTAGAAACGCATGACTCTAACCAGCACGCACTCAAAAGTCACCCCTCTTTTCCCTGGCTAGAAAACTATCGCCATTCTAATGTCATTCTAATACTATAATCGATTCCCTTTGAAGCGGCCAGAAATGGGACTGATTCACCTCTAGCTTACAGGGTGGGAAGCAAGAGGTAAATAGGCTCTTACAGCCTTCGGTAAACAAGACAGTCTTGTTTTAGGCCATGCGAGTAGAGGCTGCCCAGTGTAAGACAACAATTCAATAGGCCTCGTGAGTTTACGACAACAACGTGACTTCCTTTTTTTTTAACCTCTCACAAAGACCCCTTGAGTGAAACAGATACATGGACGATCTTCAACCGATTTTAATGATGCTCATCTACCAGCTTATCAGAGATTCACTTCAAGCTTTGACAACATAAATAAAACCTAGAGCTACATTAATTAGTGATAATAGCTATGTTCATGAGAAATCCAACCTTACTTGTTTTACAATGAATACATTAATTAGTGCCCATTGCCATGTTTATAAGATTAATGATCTGGATGGAATGGTTGGACCCCTGGTTTGATTAAGAGGAAAATAATTTTTCATTTTTTAATTAAATTAAGACAGGGGGCAGGCGAGATTTATGAAAATTAAGACCGAGGACAGGAAACATTTATGAAAAATAAGACCAAGGACAGAAAACATTTATGAAAATTAAGACCGAGGACAGGAAACATTTATGAAAAATAAGCCCAAGGACAGGAAACATTTATGAAAATTAAGACCGAGGACAGGAAACATTTATGAAAAATAAGACCAAGGACAGGAAACATTTATGAAAATTAAGACCGAGGACAGGAAACATTTATGAAAATTAAGACCGAGGACAGGAAACATTTATGAAAATTAAGGCAAGGGACAGGAGAGATTGATTTTTTGATTGGGGTTCAATGCCATATTTAAGGTTATTTCACTTCAATATTATAATTATTATTTACATCCGATTGTCCATTCCACACTGTTAATTGTTTAAATATACCAGAAACAGAGATTAAACCTGTATTTGTTCATTTTATTTGCAAAAAATAAGATTTTTGTAAAACATGTTAAAATAAAATTATAAAAAATATACATTGAGAATAAAATACTGTGAGACAGATGTTCTGGATAGTGTAAGACCCCAGGGGACTTGATCTATTCTAAAATAATCTGTCTGGTCAGATGAAAGGAGAGAAGTGTGACAGACATAGACAGTTTGTTGGCCAGAATAGCACAAGAGGGTGTCCCACTCAAATAACGGACATAGTACATGAAAGCCTGGGCCCTGAGGCCATCTACATATAGTCCCTGGAAACTCCAGATTGGAGACGGTTTCTGACATAATGATGGCATCCTTTACAGGAAATGTACTTTACATATCTGTTACAACTATATAACATTTCTTGCATAATACTGTGGTTTCATTCCTATATTTACTGTAGTACATGTATATTTACATTATATCCCTGTAGATCTTATTTACTGTTTTCTCAAAGATATTTTTTTGTATTTTTGTACAGTTCCATGGTTGTACAGACAATGAAGTCCACTTAAATTGTTTTCGCAGTATGTTTTTTTTTTTAAATGAGACTCTCTTTTTTAGTTTAACAGTTATTCTAAGAAATAAACGTTTTATTTTGTCATGTACTAATAATCATACAATTCTGAGAAATATTCCAACAAAAAATTGACACTAGCATAATCAAGACGTGAAAGATTTCAATAATGTTGGAAGGTTAATTTTCCTCCAGTGCTAATTAAGTAAAGACAGTATTGCTACTCTTCAAACATACTGCCCTTAGCCAAAGGGCCCATGCTATAGAATGTTCACTTATAGGACAAAGGTATATTCATACAATATTTTACACCAGCACAACTATAAAATATGAAGTGCTTTGACAAGGTTAGAAAGTTAATTTTCCTCCAGTGCTAAGTAAAGACAGCATTGCCACTCTTCAAACATACTGCCCTTTAATAGCCAGAGACTTGCAGTCTGACCATTACACCTGAACTGATCATCAGCTAGTGGAATATCAATTAGAAAAATAATCCATGGATAATCACAAAATATTATTACAAAAAGAGGAAATTAAAGCGTCAGAGCTGTAAAAGAAACCTACTGTAAGTGTACTATTGCAGCTCATATCTATCTTGTTGATGTCCAAATTGCAGTGGTCAAAGGTATGAATTCAATATAAACATGACAATATATCCAGGTAAGGCGCAAGGCATCAGTATCTGTACTGTAAAATTCCTGCTCACATTAGGCTAGATAGAGCACAGTCATTACTATAGCCATCACGTTACTGCACATGTGCCTTCATCTATCATGCTTGTCAGCTTGTTACAACTCTAGGTACATGTGTCTACATCAATACCATAAATGTCCCAATAATTTCTTAGAATAGACGACCTGACATACATGTATGTAGCTCGTTTGTTTGATCGGGGTTTAATTAATGCTGTACTTTGGGTTATTTCACTCACGTGACAGCATAGTATCCTAAATCACCCCCAAATTCATCCATAAAATTACTATTTTAGAAGCTATTTAAAAGACGAATTTTCCGTTAGAAAATATCAACATGTTAGAAAACATCAACATGTTAGAAAACATCAACATGTTTGTTTGTTTGTTCAAATACATGCTGTCATATTGTCACAACAACCTAAAAGTTAGGATTTATCATGGACGAAATTGGTTTGTTTGTTTGATTGGTGTTTAACGTCGTACTCAAGGGTATTTCACTTATATGACGACGGAGACAAAAATAA
>JAVFBX010240249.1:0-10452 GCA_034783855.1 Mopalia kennerleyi | reverse complement strand
TAAAGTATATGGTATCTTAAAGGAGAAGAACATATGGAAATAAAATAAAGTATATGGTATCTTAAAGGAGAAGAACATATGGAAATAAAATAAAGTATATGGTATCTTAAAGGAGAAGAACACATGGTAAGAAAATAAAGTATATGGTACCTTAAAGGAGAAGAGCACATGGAAATAAGGTAATGTATATGGTATATTAAAGGAGAAGAACACATGGAAAAAAATAAAGTATATGGTATCTTAAAGGAGAAGAACAGATGGAAATAAAATAAAGTATATGGTATCTTAAAGGAGAAGAGCACATGGAAATAAAATAAAGCATATGTTATCTCAAAGGAGTAAAATACATAGAAATAAAATAAATTATATGGTATCTTATAGGAGAAGAACACATGGAAATAAAATAAAGTATATGGTATCTTAAAGGAGAAGAACACATTTAAATAAAATAAAGTGTATAATATCTTAAAGGAGAAGAACATGGACAAGGTTTTTCCTTATTAAACAGTTATGTGCTACTTCTCTTGGTCAGCTTTAAACTTAAAAAGAGTCGGAGACTATTTTAACAGGGAAATTTCAATGCTAGTTAGATAGGCCTACGGTGGCATTTTGCATTTGTAGGAGACGGGAGAATTTTAAAACAGAAAAATGAGGCATGTACTTATGTAAGAAATCAGACAATTTTAAACGTTACCACAAACGAGTATGAAAGTTATTTTTAGAAACGGCACAACTTTGACAATTATCAATTACTGGGTAATTTATACCATTTTCAGAGACAGTTTAGTTTGGGCTTTTGTCCCACTGGGTAATTTTAATCCGGTTCAAGTATGGATCTAATTTATCAATTATCAGGAACGGGAAAATTGTATCCAATCTCAGAGAAGGGGATGTGGTAGCCTTTTTTAAGGCGAAGGGTCAATTTAGCCTTTCTCAGAGATGAAACAAATTTGACCGCAAACAGAGGTGGAATAATTACAGTTTAAACCGTTCCCATAGACAGGACAATTTTAAACACTTTCAGAGATTAACAATTTAAACTTATCTCAGATACCTTCATTTACAGATACGGGAATTATTTATTTTATTTTTCGTTTTATCAGGACAGGGGGCTGTTGGGGTAGGTCCTGACCACGTCCAAAACGAAACCAACAGCGAAAATTTACTTTTATCCGGAAATAGTTCCTGTGGTCAACAACGTTTCAACAAAGAAGTAGTAAAAACTTGCTGTCAGCCTGGCCAAGAAAACTTAATTGCTTAGTTAGGCAGCAATCACAAGGAAGTACCTGCTGAGAAGCCAACTTTCTTTAGTGAAAGCTAATGCCTCTAAAATTGTTCTCTGGTGTGTTTTCTCGTTTGTCTCTTTGTACATCCTGTAACCAAAGTCCCATTCATCTTCTCCGCCTTCTGCTATCGCTGTGTAATATACCACTTTTCTCAAATGTTCGGGGACCCTGGAAAACGTCAAATAATGCTACATATAATTGTTACAAAGGTACGTAGCTAATGATTAAAGTGTAGACAACAGCAAACCAATGGTATGTGCCATGTGCTTCAACTTGGGAAAAAGGATATTTTATGCAACAAATTATTGCAATTGCAGGCACAGTCAAATTGGCGAATTCCCGATATCATTGAGGGTTAGGACTCTTTGATGTCAAAAGTTCATACTCAATTAAGGGAGAGAGAACTATAACAAAATGCTAAAATCTGTATATATAATTAACTCTTAGTAAATGTAACATGTATTTTCTTGGCAATCGTTGAACATTCTGTCGAAGCATAAAATATGCATCAGAACAGTCATCTTGGCAAATTCGTGATACCATTGAGGGTTAAGACTCATTGATCGCAAATGTACATACCAGATTAAGGAGTAGTCAGTAACCTGTGACAAAATGTATTTTCCCCGCAATCGTTGAACAGACTGTCGAAATACGGAATATGCATCAGAACTTCAATATTGACAGTTTCGCTAGTTTTGTTGTGCAGGACATGATGATGCATCAACTGCCGTGACATTTTAAGTGATTATCTCAACCATGAATTGCTTTGTGTTGAACGTCATGAGCTATTTCTCATTTTAGTTTGAGTCGCTTCCGTCTCAAGCCTGTGTCGCTTGGTTTATGAAGAATGTAATTTGCCGTGTTTTATAAAACTCATGGTAAAAAACAATCATTCCCATACGTAGACAGCGTTTGGGAATATAGTTTTGTCAATGGAATCTTGTGTGAAATGCATATTGACCTGTTAGACCATAGTCCCATTATGATTCAGCAAAGGCATATATTGACAATTTTTAAATAAATGTAATAAAGAAAATTTTACAGAATGTAATAAATTGGTGTTTGAACCTGATTCCTATGCTTGTTTGTTTGATTGGTGTTTAGCGTCGTACTCAATTGTGTTTCACTTATATGACGACGGAGACAAACATAAAACGTACAAACAGATCAGCTGCCTGTTTCCTTTTAGCTCTGAGAACACCAGGGCAACAGAAAGCTCCTCTTTTCTCGCCTCTTACGATCGAACGAGGAAGCCGAGGGAGTATTCTGCAGGACTGGCCAACCCGCTCCCCCACGGGGCCTGCTTCCTATGAATGCTTAATACAGTTGTGATATTCTAATCAACTTACGGGTTAATGGCCTCATTTCTCATCCATTCGGAGAACAACCTTTTAGCTTCTCTAGAACAACTCGACAAACCATAGTTACAGGCGTATCCCAGAATCAGAGACTGGTAGGATCTATATGAAATAACATACAGAGAAAACATATGGAGTGGAATTATAAATGTGCTGATAGATTTGTGATGGACGAAGCTGCTATGGGAATTGAACTTGTGTGACGGTGGGTGCCTTCAAAGGCTTAATGCGACGATCTTCTTTTCCGACTTGCGTTGGGAAGATGTGGTAATACATGCTTAAGAAGTGAATGAAATTTGGTCTAGTACGGAAATCTTTAAGCTTACGACTTTCCTTCTTAAAAGGTTACTTCAATTATGTTTAAGCTACTGATTGGATTACTTTAAATGTCACAATGTATAGTTTTAAAACTATGACAAGTATGTCGTCAAAAATTCCGTGTGTATTATATAGCTTCTGGTAAATACATTGCAAGTCTCTGTTACCAAAATTTGACCTAACCACCTGTTCAAATGATCAAAGTGATCGTTACCAGAAAACAAGGAGATTTCGGGCCTGCACCCCACGGGTCGATTTCTGTTCCTGGCTCCTCCACTGTTTACGGGATCTCCTCGTTGCCCTTGTCCAATCTTAGCCTAAGGTCAGTACGAAGGCGATGTGTTGTGACGCCTATGTTTTGCGTTCGGTGATTATCTGTTTTATTGTTAATTTAGCACAATTTCAGCACAACGTATCAACAAGTCACATTTATGCTTTCGTTAACGTTTTGGTTTTTATAGTAAATACGTCGCAAAATAACTGTTTTAAACTTTATACGTGATTAAATATCAGTTTGACACAACTCATTAATGAACAATTTTTTTTTTTAATTTTTACTTTCTACAGATAACATGCTTACAAAACCTAACAAAACTCACGATTCCAGCGATTCCAGACCATTTGTTCCCCAGCCGACTCGTTGGTACTGTTTCGTGACTAATTTAGAAAAGTATTTCTGTCAAATAAAATAGCATAGATAAATTAATTGATGATTTTATCATATATCATTTCTCGCATGTGACTTTCTGAGATACAAGTACCAAGAAGATAAAATGAAATAAAATCAAGCGCCTACTTCTTTTTGGCGCAACCATCACTAAACGATCACTGGAAAGGCAGTGAAATATTGCGGTAAAAATCCTTATAACGTAATTATAGAGAAACACTTTCTGAGATTAACTCGAAAATGTGTCGGTGTTTGCGGGCAACGTTCTCTATGAACTTTCCTGTGTTAATGCACACTTCATTCGAAGGACTGGCTCAATTGAATTGGCAAGCTGCTGTAAGAACGTTTAATATCAAGTAGGACTATTAAATGGGAGTTTTTGTCGTTGCTGTACGGTGCTTTCAGCTGTTTAACTCCTGCAACTGCGCATCATTCCAGTGAATGTAAGAAACCCCACGTGACGTCACTGGCAACAATTAACAAGACCCTCGTGACAATCACAGGACACATAACAGGCACGGTATGAGATCGGTTTCGCGCCGCAGCTTACCTCCGAGATTATCAGGACAACGTGAAGCTACCTCCAAATCGTCCGCCACATTATAAGAGATCGGCTTCGTGTCGCCTTTTAGCTCCGAGATTACCAGGGCAACATGAAGTTACCTAAGGATCCTCCGCCACAGTATAAGAGATCGGCTTCGGGGCGCCCCTTACATCGGAAATAGCCAGGGCAACACGAAGCTATTTCTCGATTCTCCGCCACAGTATAAGAGACTGATTTCGCATAACCCCTTATCTCCGAGATTACCAGGGCAACAGAGAGCTAGCTAAGGATCCTCCGCCGCAGTATAAGAGATCGGCTTCGTGCCGCCCCTTACATCAGAGATCACCAAGGCAACAGGAAGCTACCTTCCGATCCTCCGCCACAGTATCAGAGATCGGCTTCGTGCCGCCCCTTACATCGTAGATACAATCTAAGAAAAAAAGGTTCTGAAATGGTTCTTCGTATGTCACGGAGGTTCTTCAACATATGGTGGTAAATGGTTCTTCAGACAAAGTCAACGACCAAAAGATTCTTCGTGGTGAAAAGGGTTCTTTGCTAAGGAAAATGGTTCTCCGTGTGAAATGAAAACGAGTCTATGGTCACGTGATAATTTGAAATCCAGCGTCCATGTTCTCTATTTTGTGATTGTCGAACTGGGATAAGTTTCCAATCAAGTTTTTCAATTTATCAACATTTTTGAAGGGTTCCCCAAACAATTTTTTTTAGAGGATTCTTCAAAGAACCACATTTAGAGGGTTAAGAAACAATAAAGGCTTGCTATATGATCCACTCCGAAGAACCTTTAAAGGTTCTAACTAGAGCCCTCTTTTATTAGAGTGTAGCCAGGGCAACAGGAAGCTACCTCCCATTTCTCCGCAACAGTATCAGAGATCGGCTTCGTGTCGCCCTTTGATCGGAGATAGCCAGGACAACAGGAAGCTATTCTGATCCTCCGCCACAGTATAAGAGACCGGCTTCGTGTGGCCCGTTTGCTTCGAGATCACCAGGGCAACAGGAAGCTAACGCCCGATCCTCCACCACAATATAAGATATGCGCTTCCTGTCGCCCCTTATCTCTGACAGCACAAAGACCACGTGAACCATGACATGACAAGCAGCTGATTTGAAATACGAATCCCGTGGATAACTGATACCTTGAACTCCCCATAGATGTCACTCTTGCGTAGCATCTTGTCGGCGTAAAAGAGCTCGTTGTCCGCCGCTACCCACGGAATGTATTCCTGTTCTTCGGTCAGATATTTTAACATTTTAAGAGCTATCATAGGATCGGTCATACCAGCTCTAAAATATATAAATCATATCTATATTTATCACAAGGTCAAAATAATCATATCAAATAAATATTTATATATCGTTGGGCTAAAGGAAAACGGAAACAACAGAAGTTTATGGCTACATGTGCCGACTATTACATAAGACAACGATGAACATATTTTGAGGGTATGTGGGCGTTAACGATTAATGTCATATTATCTGTATGAGTTTTTTAAAATCCTCTTTGGAAATTCTTGCTATGTACATCACACTATATATTGTTATTTTTTTGTCAGGTTTTTTTAATACATTCATACATTTTCACATTGACAAAATACCGCACACAGAAATATAAAAAAACTTAGTTTGTAAATGTAAGAAAGAATCATTGGGAAAACAGACAAATCCTATGAAATGTTTTAAGTTTGCGCGGCGCATGCATACATTTGTACTTTATGCAAACAAAAATCTAACACATTTCGTGAACCTCAGCGTATATGATTCGACGAATAGGTCATGAGGTTTAGATAGTTTACCATTCCAATCTCGTATCCATTCGTGCTTTTGCCTAACATGAACGACACGCCTGTCGTGTTAAGTGTAGCTTACGTCTGGCAAAATAAAACATATCTACCAATGATCCCGGTCCTTACTGTAAACTGTTATTTGAACACCCATTAAATCATACTTCTGTATAGGTATATTAATTTTTTACTGCAATACATTATACTAAAAATCCCACTTGACAGAGGCACCATATATCCCAGCCGAACAGGTTCGCTCATCCTGTAATCTGTTTCAGATATAGCTTTACATATAGCCTAGTGGACATAACATCGTTGGCCCAAAAGTATGGGTGAACGACTAGGGTACGGATTAAGCTACTAGGGTATTTGGAAATATGGGTCAGATATAAACTTGGGAGTAGTCGATTGGAAATCACGTCATTGGTCCAAATTGACTCAAATGTAAACATGGTCGTATGTAAGGCCTGGAAACTCCGCCTGGAAAACCAAAGTTTCACCGTGTCGCCATTTACAGCTGCAGTGGCTTCGGAAACGCAGCAAAGATTTCATTGGATTATTTAAGAGGTAAACGGAAAACCGTTTGCAAATCGCGTCTGCATACAACACACATACGTGGCGTCAATTAAGGTGTCTACCATTATGTCAAGACTATTTCACGGGAAAAAGTTCGTGACTGTATCTCCATGTAACATTCTTGCCATTCTGTGTTTAAACCGCCGCTGAATTTGTCAATGGAGACACCAATCTGATTTGGTTGGGATAAAAGGATGTCACTTAAAGCATCTCTTGTAGACTACAGTTCACTTTGGGTTTTTCGGCTGTGAGGATAAAATAAGAACTGAAGAGGTTTGGTGCAACGATTTTCATTACATCTTGCCTCGGGAAGTTGGGAAATAACAGGTAGCCTACATGTATAAAGTTTGGTAAATGCCATGGAAACAACATGTCGCCCAGCAGTAAGGTCATTATGTGACAGTGCAACTAAGCTGAAAAACAAAAATGTCCCTGGAAGTAGAGTGGTGTGTGACATGCCGATGCCTTTAAATTTGCATCATGGTGCGTTTTAAGGAAGTTGGATTTTCAGCAAATCTCATTGCTAATAAAGCGTTACATACTTAGCCAAACTCCATGCATCATTAATAAGCTGTGCTCGGTTTTCTGTGGAAATCACCTGAAAATTAGAAATGAAGTCAGTTTGACTCTCGTTTTAATTTATTTTATTTTTTTCACCATATCAAAGAATGAGTCAAATTAACTGAAGCAGAAAATTGAAATGGATTTGAATACCCGGCAGGAATATAACTTTGGTAAATCAAAAAAGAAGAATCGGGTTGCATGATACATCAGATTTAAAAGTGACGTTATTCATTAAGATGGGAAAACAAAGCGAAAGAAACTGACGTTTGATCATAAATCCGCGATCTGAAGAAAATAATAAATTTGCTTTCATCTAGGATGCAGAGTTATTCCGCTTACCAACAAAAGCGAAACGTAAGTTGAGACCATACAGACTGGTCAGACGACATGGCGAAGCCATTACACATCTTCACTAAGCAAGAGTTTTATTTCGAAGTACTCGTCACAACACATCTTCGCCAACCAACAGTTTTGTCAGGAGTTACTCTGCATTACCTCCCTTTGGGGACCTAGGGTCTATCACCAGAATCGACAACCTCTAGATTAAATGGTTTCATTGGAATCTGTTTGCACCCAATCAGTCTTTTTTTTATTACCATCGGTTATATCTCAGGTGTGTTATGTAGAGTAAGGGTTAGATGTCAGATTGATCATATGAGTGAATTATTACTGGATGAATGGTGATCATATTATCAAGCAATTAATAAATCAATCACCCGATCGATTAAGCAATCAATCAATCGATGAAATAATCAACAAATCAATCACTCAAGCAATCAACCAATCAACCACCCAATAACTCAATCACTGATTAAATTCAAGTAATCAATCAGCCAATCAACCATTCACTCATTCAATCACTCAATCTCTTAATCAATCAACCAATTAATGAATAAATCAATTAATCAATCAATCAACAAATCAATCAAGCATAAATCGAACATGTTTTTAGAAAGGATAAACGTTTTTAAAACAAACCCTGTGATCACCCTCCAGTTGTTTTGCAAGAGCCTGCCAGTTTTCAGTGTCATAATTAACCCTGTAAAAACCTCTCTCCTTGACGTTTCCAATCACCCAGGACTTCTCGTCCCACTCTGGTATTGTGTTAGTGTCCGTGATCTCCTCTGTTAAAATAATCAGCAGCAGATTTACTCAAAGGATGGTGATATATTAGGTAACGTAACAAAACAAAAAGTTTCAAATATTACCCTGATTTACCGCAAAGGTTCATGGCTGGATTTTGAACAGCAAATAAACTAGTGTCCAAAAGTGACATTTCCCTCTTTAGCATATTCTCTTTAAAGGCTCGTCATATTGGTTGAACAGATTTTATAGAAATGAAATTTTAGTACAGATGTTGTGAAAGGATTTCTCAAAAGCATAACACCAATCCTAAACTTCTGCATTGTTTAGTTTTTCTTTTATGTCCTTGCAAACATGTAATATCGTTTCTTTTGGACACTAGTTTATAATACTTCAGACGAAATTCAAAGGAGTTGAAAATATACACACCTTGATCAATATTCTTTCTCATCAGTTTCATCCTTGTGGTGTCAAAATCCTTTTCCAGACTTGTCGTGTAAGAGAACGGGATCTCCCATTTGTAACTGTAACATAATGTTCAAAAGTAGTTAGGAGTTACTTTGGTTAATGTGGTGACTTAGTGTTACTACGTTACGACAACATAATGACTTCCCTTTGGGTAATGGCGTTTTTGTTTTACGGCAAGTGAGGACCAATCCACGATGGGTGGTATGGGTAATATTGCAAATAAACAAATGAACGTTATTTAAATTAGATTAAAATTAGATTTAATTAGATTAATGCATCTTTTTTATTCATTTTCCTTGAGAATAATACAAAATAATCATTGATGTTATAAATAATTTACCAAAAATATTTTCTATTAATATAGTGTTCATGACTGTTTATAATTAACTTCTTTTGCAAATATCAGGTTTGTCATTCTGTTGTGTTGCTGTTGTTGTTGTTGTTCTTTGGAGGGGTGAGGACAGAGTTAGTTCTGAGAATTTAAGAAATGGCTAAAAATATATATTTTGGTAAAGGGCTGAGTTACTCTTTCATACTATAACCATTGTTAAAGACCTTGATTAAGTTAGTTACATAATTAATCGCAGACCTACCCATACGGAGAGGGATATTTTGGATTTTCGTTGGCTTCCGGGTCGACCAGAAATCGGCTTTGAGAAATTTGAAACGAATTATCTCTTGATCTTGTAACCTTGACAACAGGGTAGTTCATCTGTAAAATCCAGGTGTCCATTATGTCTTTCACCGTCACTCGATCTGGGCCGTCCTGAAAATATTGACACAATTAGTATTTGGATTTAAAACAGTAGACTGTCATAAAAAATTATATAGCCTACACAGTCAAAATGAATGAGTATCGAACCTCTGCCTAGCGGATAACAGCTAAAATTATTAAAATGATACATTTTGAAAAAGTAAAGAAACTGACATTTTGTTTAGGTTATATAATTATATAGGTAAAACAAAAATATAAAATCCTATTAAAAATTTTGCAGAATGCTGTACCCAACAATTTGTCCCACCAAAAAGTACATTTTTAAAAGTACTATTGTTTTCTGTTTTTTGGTAAAATGCACACAATACCGTATGGAATAAGCTAAAAATTTACCCCTGCAGCTTCGTCCAATGCAGCCCACAATGCATCATGGTTTGCTGAACCGAACTGATTCGTCTTCAAATAGATCTGAAATTGAGAAAAAAAGTCGTCAGAAAGGTTTTAGTGTTAGCTATCCATCCAAGATACTCGAGACCAATTCGAGCTGCCATTGCGCTCCCTGGGCTGAAGTGCAGCATGGAACCATGCCTGCCTAAGGTCTACTTGACTAGCCATTTCCGTTGAAGTCTGACTCGTACATTTCCCAATATCAAACAGAGTTCCTTCCACAAATGCCGATAGCAAAAATGAATTTCGGATAAACTTTGCGGGAGGCAATATGAATTGATAAACGAAGATACGGATATCTTAAACAGAAACGTTATGCGCCGTAGGTGAGATGTTCAAGTATTATTTCTGTTGGAAAAAAGCCTAAACTGATGAATAAAGTGACATCCTTCAAAGGAAAGTGCAATCAGCTGTATCCTCAACGCTGCATATAGACTAGGTCACCAATATATATAAATACTTAAGTTTGTTGTTGTTGTATATTTGTTTGTTTAAGTGGCGCATACCTAGACTTAAGTTTGATTCTTTGATAGATTTGGGGTTTAACGGCGCACATGAGGCTATTTCACTTATATTAAGTCGTGTCAGCCCAGTGAAGGAATGATCTCTGGTAAAACATAAAGACAA
>JAVFBX010240238.1:0-10453 GCA_034783855.1 Mopalia kennerleyi | reverse complement strand
TTGGTCATAAAAACATGCTTACCTAAGATGACACCTGATCATAATAACATCACACCTGCGGCCAATGTCTGAACTACAGGTAAATTACCTTTGTTCCATTGACGTATGACACACAGGCAATAAAGTATAAGTTTCTTTGTACCCCATTGTTCGATCTAAATGTCTTGCTTGGTGTCACGTAACTGATGCAAATTTGTACCATTGTTAGGGTGTCAAATACATATACATTCCCTGAACTGCTGAATTCTGATAGTGCATACGCTATGTAAGGAAATTGTAACTGTCTTCAAAATAATTTTGTGGCAAAAGAAAAGTTGTTTAAAGATAAAATAAATTCCTAGAGTCGTTTAGTGGCACAGAACATAATCAAAATTTACTACTGCGTTATCACTAAGTTGTATGAGAACTTGCTCATAGACGAATTGCTCTTAAATGCAGATGAATATATATTTTAAAAAAAATAGATATCTAAAATTTGTTAATGCTCACTCGTATGCTAAAGCACAGTTTTATCTTCAAATATAATTCACTGTCTTTTTTGCCTGAAAATCGTGTAAAACAATAAAATGAACTTATGAATTGGACAAGTTCTCGTTCTATATAGTAAAATCCATGCATTCAAATCTGAATTTCATAAGTTTGATCAACAAGAAGCTTTTGTGTCATGGTCTGATACACTTTTGGTTGACTTCAACTGTTTTTTTAGAAAATAAATCAAAAGAAACCAGAGACCCGAGATTAAAATCCCAGCAGAGGCAAACAGAATGTGCTTTTTCTACAATAAAAACAAAAATCTTAGCTTTTAGTCTCGAATGAGAATAAATAATTGTTTTCAAGCACAAGTGAGGGATAGAACAAGCTGACCCTCTCAGAATGTACGAGAAGAAATCGAGATTCCAAAATAACGATATACTCTTTAGTTTAGTGTATTTGAGAGCATAGATTTGCATAGCGTATATATACTGAAATATTTTGAGAACTTCATTTTTTTAAAATATGGAATGAATTGTAAGTATGGAATGAATCGTAAATCAACAACATGTATAAGGGGCTGTGCGTCATTACAACTTTTACGCTATTGGTTAAAAGTTTAAAAAAACTGAATCCGTCTTTCAACCAATGTTCAAATACCGAATGCGCTATATAACCAAGATCAAAGAAAAGTATATTCAAATTTTAAATAAAGCTGTTCTTTAAAGCTCTTATGCAAACACTTCCAAAAATGCCTTTTGACAATGAAAAAACAACAATTTTTAAAACAGAAGAGTTCTGCCTGAAAAGGTATGTCATCCCAATTTTCTGACAGAATATTTAAAAACTCGTGTATGTTCAGGCCTTACTACATTAATTACTTTTAATTTCTATGGAAATTAAAAAAATCAGTGTTTATTACGCAGCAGTTCTCCGGAATATCCCGGCGTACCAGACTATTCGGTGACAGAAACCTGCGAATTTTACGAGTTGCAACACCTCCCGATGACAAGTATAAAAAGTGTAATTTTTTAAAATATTTAGTTTTTCTGGATATCGTCTTCTTATTTTGTGATAGAGCACACCGTTTTTATACAAATGCCTGAATCATCATCAGGTGTAAATACCTTTCTTAGTTTGCTCAAGGTAACTCATAAGTACTTGGGAAGGTCAATATTACGTTCTTTTTTGTACATTTTAGACAAGACATGGTACTATAACTAACAGGGTGTCTGAGTCTTATCACCGTATGTGATCATCAGGCTAAATTAGTACAGACGCTTGGTGCAAGTCGGCCTATAAACACTGGATGATTAGAGATGAATGCATGAAGACAAACGGAGAGGCGTTGGACCGCCGAGGAAAGTGTGCCATTCAACGAGCAGTTGGTTAATGCCTTTAAAAGGACTCTTTGATGAATGCTATAATCACAACTTGTCGGACATAAAATCAAGCGCATTATGCGGTAACCGATTGTCCCCGGTAAAAGTCATTGGAGCTTTACAAATGCCGCACCTTGGGAGGACTTGGCTATTTTACTAACTGTACGAGTGGGAGGGTCTCAGAACGGATTAGCCACAAATATCTAACTGGGGCATTGTATTCTCGTCAATCTGGACTCAGTCTTGTACAAGATCTTTTGCTTCGTTGAGTATTGTGTTTATCGTGACGTAACGAGCCAGTGGGCAGTCCTTTCAACCTTGCAATAAGCCTTCTGTCTTCTTCTCAAGTCGTCATTCTTTGGGTTCACAGCCTTGGAATATTGAATATCTAAGTGGCGTCTCATTCATCATTATGAAATGATTGCTTGAAACTACGACTAGGATATCTGATGTCAAAATTTTACACTGGAAGCAGCCTTATTGCTTTGTCGCGCACAATTGGTGGGTTATAGTAGGCCAAATTGTTATTGTTTTGGGGGATATTGTATTAAACGAGAAATCAATGCGTGATTCGGAGTTTCGGCTTTTCTTCATCAAACATAATCTTTTTAAAGATTTGTTGCATTTTGCCATAAACAATTATATTACGCCCCCACCCTGTAAATGATTTAAAACATTTGCAGAATTAAGAACATTTTTTAAAAGTACATTATCTAGCTAAAAGAATCGCCTACACTTATACAGTTGGAGCCTTTCGCGTGAAGCGACAAAAATTGCCAAAATAAAAAACAACAAAAGCAAAAAACATACCAAAATAATAACAAACTTGGTTTAGAAAACAAAATAGTGACGTTTCATGATCGATACTCTATATAATCTTAAAATTGTGACATCAATAATTCGATTTACAGGTAATGAATATTAAAATTTAATTTAAAATAAATTATTACAAATAAAAAAACTCCAGTAGTAATTAAATTGTTATCAGTTATTCATAGACATTCTACTTGGTATCCGAGTATAGTAAATAAAATATAAAAAAAAACAGCAGGCCATCGTGTTAAGCTCCACCCATTGAAAACTGAGAAAATGTGTGCACAAAAATAATAAAGGCATCAAAGAGAGAAAAACAAATTTAACAATTTTGAATGTAAAGTGGTTCGTGTCCAACAGTGAAGGTGGGGAAATTAGGACATGTATTTGACTTTTGGGCACTTAATTAAGAATGGTGATTGTGACGTGTGACAAATAATTACACCACTATAACTCCACCCTCCTCGCCCTCTTATATATTAGCATGATGTATAGCGGTCACAATTTACACACTTATTGGACTAAAGTAATTTTAAAGACATATTGTCTTTTGAAAGAAGACAAAGACCTACTATTAAGAAGAGGCGTTATGTAGCTAGTTATTTTGCAGAGACAATTTTTGACTAAGTGAAGTACACCAGAAAACTGCTGTAGTTTTGTTTGTTTGATTGGGGCTTAGTGCGTACTTACGGTTATTTCACTCACATGATGGTGGGACAGCGCTAGATAAAGGAAGCCACCCTCGACATCAATGGTAACAAACAAAGACAATACATGTGGTACAGTCACAGGACGTAATACAAAGAAATCAGAAACAGATCGGCTTATAGTCTATCTTAGCTTCGAGAGTATCACGGCAACAGGGAGCTCTGTCCCAATTCCCCGCGGATGCCACTGTTCCACTGGAAACAAAATCGTCATTAATTATGTTAAAATAAAATGGGCTTCTAGGGATAAAGGCCTCCATTCTTCAATGAACCACCACTCACCCGGTACCAGGCCGGGTGAGTGACAATTCTAGATTCTTTTTATTTCATTCTAGATAATAAAAAAGATAAATTTCCATTGAGTATGGAGATTTATGGTGGGTTATAAGAGGCTGCTTCAATCGTCAATGCGCTGTCGCAATATAACTACCTTCGAATAGCCTACGATATTAAACAACAACAAAAAAGTAACAGTCTAAGAAGAGAGAATTAAAAAGATTCTATTGCTGGAATCGGATAGACTTAAGTTGCACATACTTCAAAACCTATAAAGTCGATCGGTTATATGTTGTTATTACCAACAACAACAACAATTCTTAAAAAGTCTAGATAATTGCACAATCCTGTATTTGTAACTCGCATTAATTGTCTATTGCTCCAAAACTACTGAATGTGGTGAAGTTTATCACTGGCCGGACTGCATGGCGGAGGATTGGAGGTATTCTACGAAGACAAACAGGTTACCGTGGTTTTCTGTACCTAGCAACACTAGTTTCTACTAGGCAAAGATAGATTTTATCGGAATATAGATTGGCACAGATCTCCAATTAATTCCCAATATTAAAATATTGAGAAGTAAGGTCAAAAAACGATACAAAACATACAAATTTATCCAGTATATAAATAGCCCTACATAAGACTTTACGACTTTTTTTTCTTATTCAAGTGTATTTTTAACAAATTCACCCGAAGGTGAAGTAAGAGGATAAATCTGTTCCTTTTAATTTGGTGGAATGTGTCTGACGCTCCACTTTGATCATTCTCAGTGTCTCGAAGCTGTTAATGCTATCAGAGTATGCGTTAACAGTATGGTTGAGCAGCCGTGTTAATAACAAAGTAAGTATTGTCTATTGCATCAACAATGTCGTCATAACTAATGATTGAGCCACCTCCAATCTAATAGGTATGTTTGTCTAGTATATGCTTATTGAATACCTCGACGCCCGGTAACCTTTGAACCCCATGGGGTCACGACGGTCACATACTAAATCCCTCTTTCTATAAATCTTCTTGTAATATGTCTGTGGGGTTATTTGTGAAACAATTGCCTCAGCGTTTCATTTAATTATAATCGCAACAAATCGTCGTGGACTGAATAAGTATGCGTTAAACATTTCGTATCTTTATGACCTACTCGTTTCAGAATATATATTTTGTCTACACATAGTTAAAACCACCACTTATTTCCCGATGTCTGACGAGATTTACTTTGGGTTTCTTCCCAATTTTCCGCCATTAACCGCGGCAGTGCATATAGTTGTCATATAATTATATTTCTTTGAGTACCTTGTTAAACAACAATCAAATCGTAAATCCAGAATATTTATATTCTGGATAAATTTGTGAGTTTTGTATCCATTTTTGACCTAACTTCTCAATATTTTATTGTTGGGAATTAAATGGAGAATCCACATGCTGTAAGCATCCTTAAATGGTGAAAACTGTAGACAATTATACACAATCTGTCCTTTTTATACGTAAATTAAAGAGTACAGAACTATATATGTTTTATGACCAAACTATACTTAAAAGCCAAAGGGGGGTGTATTAATCGCTGGTGCCCTTGCGGTTTACTCCAATGCATGGGGGTTCAAATTTCTTTAAAAATTTATTGAACAAGTTCATGTTTATATTTTACAGTTTTATCCCACAATGACTTCAACACTACACTCTGTTATTCTGTTATGCAATACGTATACTAAAAGAAGCATTCCACCCTTTTATTTACAACTGAATTAAATTGTCCTTCGTTCAGTCTGTACTTTGATAAATTTAATGATCTTAATCAATTCATTATTCCACGAGAGCAAATTTTAATTGATTAAAAAAATGCGTACAGCAAATCGATAAAAAGCGAAAGTAAAATATAAAATCGTTACAAATACATTAGGGCCTATCATTGTCTTACTGTTAATATATCTATGACTTTTCGATATATGCATTGAGAGAAATGAAGAAAAAACATTTTATTAAATTTATTTTCAATTTAAATAAAATTAATCATCGATTAGTCAAAAACTTATCCAAAAGCTATCAATTTGCCCCGTTAATTTACAACTGAATTAAATTGTCCTTCATTTGTTTTGTACTATGATTAATGTAATGATCTTATTACATTACTCCGTGATAGCAAACTTGCATTGCCTACAAAAATGGAATAAAACAGTCGAATCAAAACGAAAGTAAATGATATAATCGCAACAAATACATTACCCTAGTTTTACTCTTTAACATATATCTTTTTTCGACATGAAGACCAACATTTTACAGTTATATAAAAATAAATCATATGAATAAATTTATTTTCAATGTAAAGAAAATTAATCAAAGACTCGTCATAAACTTATCCAAAAGTTACCCATTTTTAAAATTAAATATACTAGTAACTGAGTGTACTTATAATTAAAAAAACGGTGTCATACAAGCTATCTAAAAGCCGTTGATTCCTACAAAGCAATGTGTTTGTTGGCTTGTTCGCAAAACAATAGCATCAGACACTACTTTAAATTGTTTGAATCTGCTAGTCGTCTGTTCCATAGTTCGGAACTTTTAATGCTGTAAGTCGATCGGTTAGGTGAAGTATTTTAAAAAAAGTCCAGTGATCAAGTCTAGACAATTGCACAATCTTGGATTTTTAATTCGTAAATTGAAGAGCGCAAAACTGACGATCGATTACAATAAAACTGCCGAATGGTCCGATCGGCTGTCACGTAAAGATGAGGCTGTGGCGCTTTAATCCAAGCGTCGAGGTTCCAAATTCTTTGAAATTTGCTGAATACGTTTATTTTGGTCCAAAAGTTAAATTGGTTCAAAAGTCCAATGAATAAAACTAAATCGGTACAAAACCAAACCAAAATGTATATTCGCAATAAATACATTGCTTGGATAAATACAGTTACTTGAAAAGTTTGTGACCATCCTTAATTTGTGACTATGTCCATATCTGTGACTTATAACTAACATGTTGTAAAGAATTTGTTAGGCGCTTTCAAATTATTTCTTTTCAAGTGTTTTATTTAAAATCTTCAACTGAATTGAAACTTTGAGGTCGGATCTGTTACGTTTACTTCTTGCTTAAATGTATGCTCTTCGACGGTGCTTCAAAGCTGTTACCAAGCCGTGCTTTGGATCCATGGAGAAGTAACGGGTTTAATAATACAGTAGGTATTGTGTATTGCATCTACAATGACGTCATAACTAATGATTGATCTTCCTCCCATCTAACAGATCTGTTTGTTCGGTATGTCTATTGGATACCTCAACACCCGGTAACCTTTGAACCTCATGGATTTACGACAGACTCCCAATAACTCATTTAGCCTTAATATGTATGTACCACAAAATTGGTCATGTAATGTGTCTGTGGAATTGGTTTTAAGTCGTTTCAATCTGTACACAACAATCGTATCAAATAACACAACTTTTCAGGCGGTGCTTTTAATTATAACCGTCTGAAAACAACGTGGTTCCTTCTTTACGTTATATACGTTCGAGTTCAGCGGCTGGTACTTTTAATAAAATCAAGCAATGTTATTTTAAGCAAAGAGAGTCCCCGCCTTTCGAAGTTAGTTAATTCCTGCGTATGACTTTTTACCTTCAGGTGACCCTAGGCCTACGTGTTCGTTAGGAAACTACATTAACAGTTTTGTGAAGAATTAAATCCTTTTAGAAACTTTAACAAAAAATGTGACTATTAATGAAAATAATGCCAAAAATCTCGCAATTAAATTCAAATTTAAATTCTGTAAAGTTTCGTATATTATTGTTTAAACTGAATGTCCGACATACAGGAAAGGAATGATACAAACGTGTTAGACGGATACAGATACTTTTTACATTGATTCACAGCGAAAGATAACCTACAGATATAGATCATGAAATACGTTTAATACGTTGGACTGGAAAATTCGCATTAATAAATATATTACGTAGAATCGCAAAATGACAGTCGTATTATTTAGCACAATAAAAAGCGCTCTTAAAAATTCATTTTGCTGAATTAAATAGCGATTTCTTGTATTTTAACTGTGGTTTAGGCGCTGGTACTATAGCATAGCATATATTCGCAAGTCAATATGACTATGCATGAATATGCGCCCCAAAAAACTGTTTAAAAAAATTACGAACTAAAGTATTAAAAAACTTTTTTCTTTACCAAACCCTTTATACACAGCCTTTCGTTGTTGCGTATATATGTTTTTGTTCTTTTGTGCCCTCTTATATTACCGCCTTTCAATGAGTTATCCACTATCCACTATTGCGTCATAACTAATGATATAGCCACCTCCAATCTAATAGATATATTTGTCCCGTGGGTTATTTAACACCTCGATGTCTGGCCATTTCTCTCTCATGAGGTCACATCAGACACATCCTAGGAAAAGACTTCTATTTAATAACCAACACCACATATAATGTGTCTGTGTGTTTGTTTTCAAAGACTCCCAGAGCACAAAACAGTTACTTAATTATTAGGCGCTGTGCATAATTACAAGCAATGTAAATCTTGCATTCCTTCAGATTAGAGGCGTGTTTAGTTCATAAATGTATATACATGTAGCAAATGAGACGTTACGAGCGTCGACCCAGACATTCGATGGGATCAATTGTGATTATCCTTTAAAACAAATGTCCAAACCAAAATATATATCGTAAGCATACTTTTTCCTGTACACCCTGAATGCCTAGTTTTAAACAGAGCAGTGTAGACTTACAGCAAGTCACATATATTAGTGATAACTTTTATAAACTAATGGAGCGCTAACAATTAAGACCTTCGTATCAGGAATTAGAAAATAGCTGGCTTTAAAAATGAGTAAGAAAAAACAGAGAATATGAAAAGTTTACAGAATTACATTTAAACTTTGGACAAATGGATTCTACAATCATATGACCTTAAAACATTGTCCAAATCTATATAGATATATACAGTACTTTTTACTCATAGCGGAATTTTGTTGCAGAACTTTATTTTGTCCTATTGTGTCGGTGATATTGTCTTATAATATCAGCTTTTCATCTACTTGTATACATAGTTGTACTTGTCATTCTTTCGTCAGTTGCTGTTGCCACCATTTTAGCATTGTCTCCTATTCCTTCGGGGCTTTCTTTCCTTTCCTTTCAGCCACTGTTTCGGTGACTCTATGATGGCTAATTGTTGCAAAAGGGCTCATTAAAGAGTGCAAAATTCTACGCAATGTCTTCTTCCTTGGCGACATTTTGTCTTAAGTTGTCTATAGTAGAGTACGTAGTCATACTTATGCTATTGTTGATTGCACCATCACTGTGCCGTGCGATAGGCTTTGATCTACATAGTTAAGAAAATGTAGGCTTGCGTTTGACGTAATATACAATGGCAGTTCAGCCCACCGTACACAACTAGTAAGTCAACAGGTTAAATGATCATTACCTACCTGAAAAAGTTAAAAGGTTTAGTGGCAATAACGCAGGCTCTAATTGCGCAGTTCCTTCTAATGACATACTTATACATACTTATCTTAGCTGGTGCACGCGTGCTAAACAACATCGCTTTATAGTAGCGGGTTTTCACACCAAATCAATTGGCCGATTAAATAGATCATCTAAAGGTCATTGCATAAAATTACATAAACCTAAATCACAACCCTCGTGGTTAACAAGCATATCGAGGAGACGGGATAGTCAACACATAGGTAAAATGAGTCCGGGTTAATAGCAACAAAACGGGGATCATACCCGATTTTTATTAAAAAAATAAACCCCGATGCAGCGAAATGAAATAATAATTGTCGAAATTAGGCAAGATTGCTTTCACGAAGAAACAGCTTTTAAAAGAACATCAGCGCCACAATATATATATTGCTCTGCAAACTATGTTTAATAAAAGAAACATGATCCAACAAGATCTTTAATATATATTTCTTTAAATGTAGTGATATAAGGGATTCGAACCACGTGAATGTGTTTCCATGTAAAGGCTGCACATCTCTGTGCTTTAAAGAGCACGATACGATCTAGTAAACGGTGTCTCATTTTTTATAAGTGCGTCCTTTATTTTTTTAATGTTTTCTGAACGTTGGATTTTACATTTTTATAAGACTTTTCAAGGTGGGATAGACAAACAAATCAAGTGTGATCGATCTAATCAAAATTTAAAAAAAATGAGGCACCATTTACTAGTTCAAGGACTATTCTACTAGGTCAACCAATCTATTGAGTCTTATCGGTATTGCACTTCGATAAATAAAACTTGAAAAATTCAGTCTATTTTTTCCTGTAGACATTTACTAAGTTTGCAATATTTTTAGAAATAATAATTGGATTTTCACATCATTTATAAATATGTAATCCTGAGTATCCAAGCTTTCCAAACATATATCCAGATATATGATTCAGATGTATACTCTTCTGTATAATATACTAAATACAGTAGGTGTTCTGAAAATCGACCAAGGGGTCCAGCAAGCCCTTAAGAAACACTAATACTCTATAAAAGCTCTTTGAATCTTTAGAAAATACAGACTATACGAACTCTGGAGCTTATTTTTTAAAAAATGTATGTTTTGGGGAGATTTTCTCATTTTAAACAGATTTATTTCTTTATGTAGCATTGTGCTAGATGTAAAATACGACTAAAATGGTCAGGCATGACGACATGAACACAGACTTGGATGTAAACTTTAAAAAAAAATTCGGTTCGGAATCGTTCATTCTAACGTACCCACTTAGTATGGTTCGCGGAGAAGGTTTCTAATTTATATTCGATTGTATTCTTATTCAATGCGGCTTCCAATCCAACAAACAGACCGAAAAGCAGGGATG
>JAVFBX010240227.1:0-10453 GCA_034783855.1 Mopalia kennerleyi | reverse complement strand
CAGGTTTACCTTTAGAATTATAGGTTATACCCATGGTTACCGTCAACATATTCAGGTTTACCTTTAGAATTATAGGTTATATCCATGGTTACACTCAACATATTCAGGTTTACCTTTAGAATTATAGGTTAAGTTATACCCATGGTTACACTCAACATATTCAGGTTTACCTTTAGAATTATAGGTCATACCCATGGTTACACTCCATCATATTTCGATTAATCTTTAAATTTATAGGTTATACTCATGGTTACCCTCCGCACATTCGGGTTTACCTTCAGCATTACTTTTAAACATTCATCAGACAAAATGTCACATTCATACCTTCCATTAGACAAAAAGCCCATACATACCTCCCATCAGACAAAATATCATATACGTACCCCCTAAATAATATATAATACCTCTCATCAGGCAAAGTAAACTACATACCTCCAATCAGACAAAATAACATATACATACCTCTTCTTTGTTTAAATAGGTGAACGGAATGCTTCATGAGTTTGAAGGTATTTTGGAAAAACTTACAGATGAACGCAACATATGTGTGGAACATATGTTGCTGGATAAGGACTCAACGAGAATAGATCTGAGGCGAGCCGTGTCAGAAACCAGACAAGATATAAAGCAAGTTATATGGACGCAAAATATTCCTACCGAAATAATGTGTTCAAATATTAATCTTCTTAAGTTGCTTTCCAGTTATTTAAGCTGGACGAACCGACTTCTTTCCGATTTTATTTACGCACTGCCGCAAAATAGGTCGGTAACATTTTGGAAGACACTGCTGAAATATCAGAAATCTATTTACCTTAACAATGTTGTGGAAATGGAACTTACGCTGCTCAGAAGACTGGACCAAGATGTCGAACATAAAACAAAAGAAGAAAATCGGCTCTCTCATAAACGTATCAATATAATGTTGCATGATATTAAAGAAAAGAATACCAGCGAAAGCTCTACATTAATTACGTCAGATATTTTGTCCATTTTGGATTTAGATACATCTGGATTTAGCTTAAATGCGTCCTGGGTAAAGGCCGTGGCAAGCTTGAGACTATCAAACCTGAACACATCTCAAGAAATACGACAAAATCTTATAAATACCCTTCGATTAAAACATGTTAATTTGAAAACGGACATTGTTACCTACTGTGTATTTTTAGGGATTTCGTGCATATTTAGCTATGTGGCTTTGTGGCACATCCGTCATACAATAGTTTACTTCAAGAGGTGTCTTGAAATCATTGAAAAACGAGTGAACGAATTGACAGCCGAAACACAGCGCAAGAATTCTGTATTACGCCAAGTCATCCCTCCAATTATCGTCAAAACTTTGGGCAATGGGCAATGTAATGTGGAATTCTTCAATAGTGCCTCACTACTGTTTGCGGATATCCACGGAGTTTCTTCTCTTATCTCCAAATATTCGCCCAAATATGTGGTTGCCATGATGAATGGATTGTTCACCATCATGGATGAGAGGATAGAAAAGTACGATGCTTATCGGATGGAAGTTGTCGGGGACTCCTATATGATTTCTTCAGGTATGTCCGTACTCATATATAGTGAGTGTGATGATACTGTGATCGATTGCTTTTTCGAAATATATAACCATGTCGGAATATCACTCGACTATTTCAGAATCTGTACAGATACATGTGTATCTCGCACGTAAATGTGTGTTTGTTTAATTGGGGTTTAATGTCATATTCAAGGTTATTTCATCGATGATTCGTTTTGCGTCCTAAGTTAAAGATGCATCAAAACAAATGATATAAATAGTAATTACTCTGGTCCGTTTTCTCAAAGTTCACAGGATTTCCCTTGAAAGCTGACGCTATTTCTAGTTTCGTATTATGGTGACACCCCTCATTTCGAGCTGATCATATTTCTAAGTTGGTTATATGGCCAAAGGCTTAATTAATCTGGACGTTATGCTATTTCTAGTTTCGTATTATGGTCACACCCATCATGTCGAGCTGATCATATTTCTAACTTAGTTATATGGCCAAGGGCTAAATTTGGACGTAATGCTATTTCTAGTTTCGTATTATGGTCACACCCCTCATTTCGAGCTAATCATATTTCTAAGTTAGTTATATGGCCAAGGGCTAAATTTGGACGTAATGCTATTTCTAGTTTCGTATAAGGGATAACAGGCTAAGTTGTGAGCTACTGATTTGTCTAGTTTTGTATTTCGAGTCACATTGTCCCATAACACACAATCGAATAACATGTAAATATTGGTATAGTAGTATAATATTGGTCATTTTTGTATGTTCCAGGCGTCCCTTGTAGAAATGGCGACAAACACGTGACAGAAATAGCCAACCTAGCCCTTGATCTTGTAAATGTGTTCACTGATATTGAGATCATCTATTCACCCCAGTCATCTGTCACTTTCCAGCTAGGTATCCATACAGGTTAGTTTAAATAGAAATTCTCCGGTGACTTTATATCAAAGGTCATTTTGTGATGAACGCTGTCCATGTCGGAACATACTTCGACACTTTCCGTATCGGTACAGTTATATCGGAGGTGAATGGAAGCAATAATATTACACGAAAACGTCTAATGTTATCCGCCGGATCTTTTATGCGCATGTGTGGGACTCTACCAACGTACTCCGCGGATTTGTGTAGAAAAACCAACATCAATCAAAGCCGTCTGTCAGGTAAAATCACATTTAAACAAAACACTGTTCCCTTTTTATGTATGACTTGTTGAGTATAATTCAAATTTCGTCCGCTGTAAATATTTCAATAATAATGTAGCTCCCATGACGTCGTCTTATGGACACACAAATAGCATTCAGACGTAAACAATAAACACGTGGATAACTCAGTCAAATAATGAAAGTAAATCCATGCGAATTACCTCCCCTGGAATGAAGCTTTCCAGAGATTATTTACGTTACGGAAATGGCCGAGGCTGTTCAGACATGGAACGCATGTCGGAACATCCTTCGACACTTTCCGTACCGGTACAGTTATCTCGGAGGTGAATGGAATCAATAATATTACACGAAAACGTGTAATGTTCCCCGAATGTTTTGAACGAGCATGCGTGGAAATCAACCAAAGTACTCCGCGGATTTGTATTTAAAAAACCCATATCAAATAAGCCTGTTTCTCGGATAAAATCTCATTTAAACTAAACGCTGTTTTTTTTAATGTATGACATGCTGCAAATAATTCAAATTTCGTCCCCTTCAAGTATTTTATAATGATGTAGCTCCAATGACGTCATCATATCAACACCAGAATAGCCTTCAGACGTAAACAATACACACCTGGATAACTAAGTCATATGATGAAAGTAAATCCATGGGAGTTACCTCTGTTCCGTTATCCGTTTGACAAGTGAACTGTTAATTAACTATGAACAAATTAAGAACTCAGGGATATAAGGAACATACACACTGTATTTGTAAGCCACGATGGGCATCTACATTTTAGCGCGAGTACACCAAACAGCATGGGCACATGATAAACTCTAAACAGTGGAGAGCGGTGTTGCCACTGACCTATCTATAGGTCAATGGGTGTGGCTCATGAATATTCAATATTGTTACCACCGCCATTGAAATGAGCATTAATCAGAGCTAATTTACGGTACGGAAATGGTCGAGGTTTCAGACATGACATGGAACGCAGTCATTGGGATTGCTCGGACCAAAGACTAAATCATCTTCGCCAGCCAAGAGTTTTATTGCGAGTTACAACACTTTGCGGGCCGAAGCTCTGTAACAAGAATCTACAGCCACGCTATTGATTGGCTGCCTGGGAACGTCTTTGCACCCTATCATATAGTGTGTTACGACAAGACTCGGGTCATTGTCAATAAGGAAAGCTGCAGGTAAGTTGTAAGCGCATAAACGATTGGTTGAATGTAATTATAACAGGGGGAATTAACTCGAACCTAGGTGAATTAAGTCGCCAGGGGGCGTAGCTGAGAATTCTGATTATAGCAGCTCTATTGTAATATAGAGTAGCTCGTACTAAAACTCTTGGTTAGAGAAGAAAGGCTAAACAGGAGTTAGCTTTTGCGATAAGTTTACGCTCGGTATCTCCATTGTTGTACATAAGGTGTTTTTTTTTTATAAAAACAAAAATTACGTTTCACCTTTCTTAGTTCATAGCTGTGCCGTCAATACGCTCATTCAGAAATACATATTGTAAATATCAAGTCATTTACAAGATAATTAATGTAAGTTTTTACTATGTTGGCCTGGTGGCAGTGGCGAAAACTGGTTACAATTGAGTGTAAATATCCAATTTGACCAGTCTGGTTTTTGCTCTTCGAGTAAGGGTCTATCACACCACATTTTGGTGGGCAAGTTCTGCACACTGTCTTAAATCAGGTTAAAATTGATTGACTGTTCAAAAAAATCTTAAACGTCTTCAGCTCGTCTTGGCACACACAAATCTTAATGGACTTAACTTCTCAACATTTTACGCTTTGTGATTCATTTGTTATATAGGGTCTTGCATCGCAGCTTTGTTTGGAGCAGCCACCCCAAGATACCGTCTGATTGGCGAAACTGTCGGCATCGCATCACGAATGGAAATTACAAGTTTACGTAGGTATTATTTACGTATGGCAATTACAGATCGATTAAACATGGCAAACTTTGGAGTATCTTGATCCCTTTTTTTTCCATTCGATGATTATGGTCATTCAATTCTCTTATGGTTAAACGTGGTAATAAATATGGTAATATAAGAAGGGACATTTGCCCCTCCGGAAATTGTTCGTGCCCCCCAATCCGCCCCAATTTGACCTGGTGGAAAAAAAAATTCTCAGGCAAACATAACCGCAACATATGATATAACGAGCTAAAAATTTGAATCTTTTCAATAATATTCAATACGCAAAGAAAAAACATAAAAAAGGGCATTAAAACTCATAGTTAGACATTAGTTATATATGGCGAAAATGGCCCGGAACGCGCCTGTGGCTGTGTAGAACTCGAGAGCTTCCGGGTCGTTGCGGCCCCTGGATTCTCGCCTCATTGTCATGTGAAAGTGCCCCGTCCCACGTTTGGTGTCTTCCCACGCCTATGGTACTACCACGATGTAGACAGATAATCGACGAAAGACAAGTATATACACGTAAAAAAGACATCCCCCCCCCCCCCCTACGAATATGACTTGCCCCTCACTTCCCCCTTCCTCTCCCCGATTTCTGATCCTGGCGCCGCCACTGGGTTTAAAGTTATAGCCTACTTAAGATTATTTCACTCAAATGACGACGTGTCCAGCCAAATAGTTTACGGGAACCACCCTTGGTGCCACTGGCAGCAAACAAATACAAGACGGAACGATTCGGCCTGCAGGACAACCAATGAACGTAAAACAAAGAAACTACAAACAGATCGGCTTCAGGTTGCCCAGTACCTTTGGCAACAGAAAGCTCCACCTAACCAACCGGTAAACAGAAACTCCAAAATATATAACGACTTAATAACTATACAGATGCCTACAGGCGAGTCTTATTGTAACACGATATCTGATTGGGTACCTACAGGCGAGTCTTATCATAACACGCCATCTGATTGGGTGCCTCCAGGTTGCCAGACATCCAATCAATTGTGTGACTGTCGATTATAGGGTAATGCAGAGTAGCTCTGAAAAGCGCTCTTGGTTAGCGAAGATGCCATCAATCATGTCTATTGGCATGTTGGTAGAATTGTACTGTAACAAAATGTGAAACAGAACCATTCATTTTGTAAATGACCATAGGCCTACGCAATATTACAGTTATGGCGTTCCGACAATAGAGTGACGTTCCTTTGCAAAATAACTTTATCAATATACGACAAAAACGGAATGGCCCATCCTCGATTTTAGCATGGGCGGTATAGGGAATATTGTGAATTAACAGGCAATTAAACGTTTATAAAGCCATATGAATGTCATTTTCCCATAGCTCAAAAGTTACAATTTAAAAGCTATATTTTCCTTAAAACCAACAACCAGCAATTTTAAAATATAGGCAGGCTGTCCCACCGTGCCATAAAGTGGCAAGGTCATTTCGCAAAGGGACGTCACTCTGTAGGCCTAGCCGTAACGTCATAACTCAAAACCTCCGTATGGTTTGTCTTTATATCAAATTTTGTCTTTTGTAGCCAATACAATTCAGCTGAGTTCAACAAGCCAGTCGCTTTTAAACCGGGATGATTATGTGATCAGACCCCGTGGATTTGTCGATATTGAGGTACGTGGGCCTACATGTATATGGTTTTGAATTGCCCTGACTATAAATTATATCAAATATTGAAACAAAATCCGTTACATTTGTTGTTGAATTTGGTTCGGGGATGAAAATCTATTGCATAAATATGACATGTCTCCTATGTATTTTGTGTGCCTCAATTGTCATCTGGTGAAACATTTACAATTGGTGATGCAGTCTCTGTAAACTGAGATGTTTGTTTATATTCTTTGTGCCGCCAAATTTCAACCCTACGAGACAATGATTCCCAGAGCTTTTTTTCTCACCGCGTGAAATAAATATTTCACCCTCATTCGCATCTTTCTAATTAATAACTATAGACTACTACATTTCAGCCTCCACCACGTCATTCTAATGAGTTTTTAAAGAATGCTGTTTTAACATCCTTTGCATCTTTCCAATCAACAGCTACACAATACTATATTAAATCATCCACTACGTCATTCTACAGCACAACTATAGAATACTACATGTGTATATTTCAGCCTCGTTCCCATCATTATATTTAAGAGCTATAGAAGAGTTATGGGGGTTTAAACCCCTTCCATGTTTCCTATTAAACAGCTATAGCTATAGCATACTTTATTTCACCGCATTTCGCGTCATTCTAATTAACAGCTGGCATGTATAATAAATGTACTCGTTTTTTAACATAAATAATAGCTAGAATATGCTTTTTATCCCCCGCCCCTTCCCATATACCAACTTTCGCTTCCCAATAATTATATATTGAATAGTATTTTTTTTGCCGACATGATTATGAGGAGCCACGCATTAAACAAATCATTTCCATCATACTTGGGAACTTTGAAATATCGAGGAGACGATGAATCTCTGGCTGGTAGTCGGACTGAATTCCCCAATTCCTACAAAGTTGATACTGCATGGCACCCACGTCCCAAATGAGCTTGACTGTGTCAATGAAAACACATTTATGGAAGTATTCTAACCTAATATTGTCCACATTGTCTTCTCTGTAGTTGAGAGATTTTGTCACACATTGTATTTTTTCTTTGTGAAACTTTGACTTTTTGCTTGATGGGAGATTTTGGATCACATTTTTTTTCCCTTTTCTGAAACATTGACTTTTCTCTTGATGAGAGATTTTGTATCACATTTTCTTTTTTTTCTTGACGGGAGATTTCGTATCTCATAGTCTTTCCTCTCGATGGGATATTTTGTATCACATTTGTCTTTTCTATTGATGGGATATTTTGTATCACACTGTCTTTTCTATTGATGGGATATTTTGTATAACATTGTCTTTTCTATTGATGGGATATTTTGTATAACATTGTCTTCTCTATCGATGGGATATTTTGTATTACATTGTCTTTTCTGTAGATCGGAGATTTTGTATCACATTGTCTTTTATCTTGATAATGAATTTGGGACACATTGTTACAGGGTAGACGAAAAATTATGACGTACTGGCTTATTGGCAGGGCTTTCTCTGATGTTAGGAATGGCTGGACAGACGGCCTGGAATTTGAGAAGAATAGGCGAGAGAGTATCGGGGCGTGGTCTAGCATAGCGGACTCCATCCCCAGCGAATGTTGCACGAGTAGAATATCAGACGGGATCGGGGGCGGCAAGACGATGGATGAACGTAGAATGAGCACTTTCTTCAAAAATCTTCGTCGAGTTACGCAAGAAATTCCGACTATTGAAGATATTGAGTATAAGTATGAAAGTCGCAAAGACAGCCCGTTGATTCTTCAGTTAACTGAGGGAATCCATTACTGATCCTCCTACATTTAAACTTTAGGGCAAACAGCTATTCTGACTGCTTTAAAATTCATTTTCATACGACGTACAGCGGAAATAATTATATCATCTTGTAGACGGCGTTTACTGCTGTATAACTATCACATTCCAAGTGACTATTCGAGAAAACAGCATAAACTATTGTTATTTTTGTTTGAATAATACACGCAATCCTGTGCTCTTTGTATACTATTTAATAAGAAGGCTACTCATAATAAGAATAATAATACAATTTATTTAGAATGATGATTGCAAATTTATATACATTTGTGTTAGTAATGATAGATTATATTATTATAATTAAATGCTCAATGTTTTCCTTAAAGATTGTGTGTTCAATTATTGGAGAGAAGCTCTATGAGTCTGTGGTGTATCTCTATAATGTCTTTCAAAAAAGTTAGATTTCGCTTCGTGGACAGCGGCGTTTGGCTGTCTGTACGCTGTTCGGTTACATCATAATAATTGTATTCGCATCGTTCCTTTCGGAACAAGACCTGGCTATTAAACAATACTTGCCGACGATTAATTTGAAGGCAGAAATTTCACGAATAAGGGATTTACAAGTAGCTGATTGTATTTGTTTACTTGCAAAATAGCCCACTGAAACTCTTTAGAATATATGATTGACCACTATACCTTTTTGCCTACTATAATTGAATCCAAAACAGCGTAATTTCGAACGATCTAGATGTTTATTTTCTGATGCAATGTCCAAATATTCGGTTGAGACAGACATGTCCATGGAAGTCCATTGGTGCAGTCAATCGTCGTTGATGATGAGACCAATTATAAATTGAAAACTTCATTTCTGCATTGTGCCGTTGCTGCAGAATTATTGTAGTTCTTTGAAATCGTTAGTGATTCCTGGCTCTGGCTCATAACCAGTCAAGTGGTCTATACGACATCGATCTCTTGGCATTATACCTGATTTGTCCAAGAGACAATTGATTATTAAATATTCCGATATAACGTGGTTAAACTAAACGAAAGGTTGACAAAAATACTTGATACTTAATTATAAAATTATATTTCTAAGCTTTCGGATATAACTGTCCGGATCATCAGTGAAATGGGAAATGCAAATAAATAATGTTGTAGGCCTATACGGCTTATGTATAGGCCTAGCTAACAACAGATATCAATGGAGAAGAAAACAATAACAGTATGTAGGAGGAAAAGCTTACATGAGGTAAGTGAGATGCCCAAAGCGACCAGAAAAACAAAATACAAAGAAATATAGATCGATAAAGGATGGGGTAGCATATTACCATATAGACCAACCCAACGGTGAGTACTAATGTTCACATGCTAATTATAGATAATAGATACACGGAAAGACAATGGATTTGTATAGACAAAACACTCTACATCAAACAAACATGCTGTTCTAACATAAATAAATCAAGAGACATAAGAAAGAAAAAGTAGAGTAAAATTTAACCGTTAATAAATGCAAAGGGATTGAAGAAATGGTTGACATTTGGTGGAAGGTTGGGTTCATTTTTGTGAGAAGAGTGTCAGGGATGGCAGCTTTGGTGACAAAGTGGAGTGCGTGTGTAATGGTTTCCCATTATCAAACAGCTTTCCCAAATGCACAATTCCCATAACCAGTATCGACAGAATGTGGACAACAAATAAAAACAGCAGAATATGCCCTACTTTCCTTTTATTATTGGACTGTAGGCCTATGTTTATAACATAAAATCAAAGGTATGCATAAGAAAATGACGTTCGCCATTTTCACTGAGCGGAAAAACAAATGGTCCTAACCTCTCTACCACGAGGAGGCGTAAATGTTTATTTTAATTTCAATTCATGTGGAGAGGTTCAGGAATGGCTTGGCATGCTCAACAACTTCTAATACCTTGTTGATGTTAGCATGCAGCTATAAAGAGAAGGAGACACAACTCTGCCGGGTATTACGGCTCACTAACAAGAAGCGCATGCTGTGCTTATAGAAAATTGAAAGGCCAGTGGGCGTGGCCAACTTTCTCTGATGTCCTTTGTACGATTCCGCCACCCAACATATCTGAATAGTTTTAGCGCAACTGATTTTATCGGAACAGACATTGTAATATGCGCATTTGTTTTCAGTCAATTTGTAGCAATAAGAAATATGCGCGTTTTAGATGTTAAAAAACTTCGTGTCTTCAATCCATAATTTATCTATAACCGATATCACATATCTCGTACTTCAAACATGAGAAGTCAATTTCAACAAATTATTTTCTTTTGTGTTTTTTTGGTAATTTCCGCAATACAACGTTGATGAAAATTTCCGTAAATGTTCTTGGAAGAAAGAAGAAAATGAAAATATAATTGTTACGTGTGAATATATTTGAAATTTTGTCCAAAGTGGAAAATTCGCTATCTTCAAGGCATAAATGAGAATATTTCCGCCAATAATAGGTCATCGAAATTTAGTTTATATTGCAGACGAGTCTTT
>JAVFBX010240216.1:0-10453 GCA_034783855.1 Mopalia kennerleyi | reverse complement strand
TATTATGAGTGATTTTAAATAATTGTGTCCGAAATAATTTGTAAATACAAAATTAAATATTTGATATTTTTATATATTTCATGAAAAAAAAAAAAAAAAAATTTTTTTAACATAATTAAATGTATATCCTTTTCGGTTGTTTCTGTTTTGATGTTTACTGCCTTAGGGTGCAGTCTGTTTACAAATTTATATGTTCACGCCACAGCGTAGCTGAAATACCGCTGAATGTGGCGTTAAACACCAACCAATCAATCAATCATTAAAATACAAACAAAAACGAAAGTATGTTCACTAGCTTCAGCTACAACGAAATCATCTTTTCTAACCAAGGGTTTTTATCCGAGCTACTCTGCATTACAACCCTTGGCGGATAAATCATGTATAATGGGACTTGGATGCCTGGCGATTGATTGGATGCGTTGGAACTTCTACGCATCCAATCAGATGTTGTGTTCATAGAAGACTCGGCTAGTGAAATAGCCGCGGCTGTCAATAACGAAAATTACAGGGCGTGTGGTGACGTATTGTCGAAAAAGGGTGACGGTTAATTTCTTCGGACTTGTTTGGGGTATTCAACCAACTTTGTAAAATTATTTGATATGTACCTACCGCTACAGACACCAAATCACCGTTTATATGCCAACACTGCTATACAAAGTAAAACAAAGTTTATCCGCCAGATGACGTAGCTGAAACTCTCGTTGTAGATACATTATCTGCCAAGGCTTGTAATGCAGAGAAGCTCGGATATAAAACCCTTGGCGGGAGAAGATGCAGCGAAATCGAATAACATGTATATTTGTGAGTGCAATCACGAAGCCGATTGGTTTATCGTGAACACGTGACTTTGTACTATGTTATTATCGAACACTGCTAAGTTCAAATGCAAGTCAGCTAAAGATGCACTGACGCTCTCGAAGAGGGTGTCTTTAACACGAGAACTGAGATGTCTTCAACTGGGTTAACAAATTCGGAAAGCGATAATAACCCGCTCACGACTCACTTTGCGTATTAATTTTTGGCATCTCAAACGCTAAATCAGCTTCAATTTAGACATTTTACCGTTTGGATACGATACGATGGTTCAGACTTA
The DNA here is from genome assembly GCA_034783855.1 of Mopalia kennerleyi. Lineage (NCBI taxonomy): Eukaryota > Metazoa > Mollusca > Polyplacophora > Chitonida > Mopaliidae > Mopalia > Mopalia kennerleyi. The sequence continues at coordinate 9,360 of JAVFBX010240216.1, read as the reverse complement.
CAGCTTACAGGTATACAATTCAAAAACCCAACCCAATTCTATTTATATGCGATTTATCTGCCAAGATTTGTAAAGCAGAGTAGTTCGGAATAATACTCTTGGCTCGAGAAGATGCCTACAGGTGGCATGAAACCCTGGTGTTTCATTGAACAGCAGTTGTAAAAAAAATGTTAGAATCATATAGAAGAGCCATATTGAAACAACTCCGAAGTGATTTCATCTGTCCAACAGTTTTATCTGCCCTTACATTATAGGCCTTATATTTAACTAAATACTCCACACACGTAAAACAAACAAGACTTTGATCATAGTATTTATTTATGTACTTGAGCAACTAGATACAATTTCCACCTATAAAGATGATGTTCAAACTAAAGAACCACTGTATTGTATATGCAGCTGGGATAAGCCGTTCTAAAAATTATCTTTGAATACAAGCAAAGGGACAGAACTCTTAAGTGATGCTGGAATATGGTGTACACATTTTGTACACTGCAAACCAAGGGAGAAAACTCACACTGCTGACTGACATATGTACAGAGAAGGGGTCAAATTAAGGATTAATTGTAAGATGGTCCGTTTGGATAGTAAAGTAAGAAAATGGATCACTTCCATTTGAGGCGTAACCGTAGACAATATATAGCTTGACAAATTACCAATTATTCCAATCGACACCTGTGCATCTCCAATAGTATATTCTTATGTTAAATGATATTCTAAAGCAAGTTTAGTAAAAAATATACATGGCCATTAAAAATTAATTAGCAGAAATGGCTACTCATTTACCATAACCTAATTTATTTTTCATGCTTGGATATCTTGGCAAATATTTTCTGACAAGTTTGGTTAAAATAATCCCCACAAATTTTTTAACAAAATAATAAGTCAACAAAAATTAGCAAATTGAAAGAAAAAATAAACTTTATCGGAAAATTAAACATTGAAGCAAAAAGTTTAAATCTGGAGAGCAAATAAAAGATGAACATCGATGAAATTAACAAACTTATTGATTCCTAACTTATATTTTATGTAAAATATTTTACTGCGATTTCCTATCATAAGCCTGATATATAGGATTGTAATATTGAACAGGAAAATCTCACAAAGCCCGCTTTCTGTCAAGATATAATAGGGGATAATTATACAAAATCTACTGCTAAGACGGGGTAAATAATTTAGATAAAGATGATATACATTTTATACAAGCATTTCCACAGAACAAAAATAATGCAAACAAAATGAAAATGTATCGCTTAGATCCGAATGCCCCTGTTGCATAAATCTACATGTAATATAATATATATTTATAAAATACAATCAAATAAATCATTTAACCTACTCTCTAAGGGTCTTTCACAGGGTCGAATGAGCAAAGTTTACAAGCCATAAGCTTAAACTATCCAATCTGATTTCAAATAATGGTGCACATACAGTATTTTTGGTGAATCCGACCTGTAAAATGGGACGCAATTTTGAAAACAAGATTTGTGTTTAGTGTTGGGTTAAAGTCAGATTACTGCAGAGCCCAGGGGCATATTTAACAAAATGATCTTAGCTTACGTTCAACTAGAAGTTGCCTAGCAAACACTATATCTTCCATACTGGTCATGGTATTTACACCGTGCGTAAGCTAAGATCTCTTTGTGAGACTGTCCCCAGGATATTGGACTCTTTCAAGGGATGTGTAATCCAACAGCCAATCAAAAAAGCCAAATTAACACAACAACAAATTACGTTTTTCGTTCTGTTGCAAAAAATACAGAGAAAAGCATAATTACGCTCAGTGAAAATCATGATTACACTCAGTGAAAATCATGATTACACTCAGTGAAAATCATGATTACACTCAGTGAAAATTATGATTACACTCAGTGAAAATCATGATTACACTCAGTGAAAATAATGTTTATGCTCAGTGAAAATCATGACTAGTCAGTGAAAAGCATGATTACACTCAGTGAAAATCATGACTATACTGAAAATCATGATTACACTCAGCAAAAATCATGACTACACTCAAAGAAAAGCATGAATACACTCCTGAAGTGAAAATCATGACTACACTCAGAGAAAAGCATGATTACAATCAGATAAAAACATGATTGTACTCAGAACAAACGGCCCTTTAATATCTACAGATCTATGTTATTTGATTACCCTACATGTACATGTGTACTGTAACTTCACTAAAACTAACTGCCAAAATATCAATCACATTCGCAAAAAAACAGTATACTGGCCTAAGAAATCTCTATATTACTAACATATTTAATCTACACAAATTGGGTGCCTTTAAAATCACCATTGAATAAGCGGATGTGTTCACAGTTTCAGTACAGGGCTATGTTGGTCTTAGTCTTATTTAAACTGATCTAAATTGACTCCCTTTATTGTATTACTGCTAGGTGTATGTAGATCTGATTGATCAGTGTTTAACACAGTCCTTGTGGATATTTCACTTATATCAAGGTGGTATATTCCCACAATAATTGACACAAGCTCAACTGTAAAATGTGATGTGTTTTGATGCTACAACAACCATAGAATGTTTTGATAATATTGGAAAGTTTATCTTCCTCTAGTGCCAAGTCAACACAGCAGTGCTACTCTCCAAACAAACTGTCCTTAGCCAGAGGGCTATGTAGATCTGAATCATACAGTTGTTAAAGGCTGTCAAATATTACGGGGTTCATGAATTTGTTTGTTTGTTTGATTGGGGTTTAACGTCCTACCCAAGGGTATTTCACTTATATGACAACATGCCAGCCCAATGGGTAAAAGAAACCACCCTCGACATCACTGGCAACAAACCAAGACAGGAAGGACAAATACAGGACTCAATACAAACACAACAAACAGATCAGCTTCCTGTTCCCCGTCAACTCTGAGAGCACCAGGGCAACATGAAGCTCCCTCCAACCACCCGCCAGAGTACATGAAAGATCATTGTGTCAACTGTCCAATAAACCATGTGGAAGGCTGTGGTAGACAGGCTTTCTCTACAGGACAAGCTATGAAGAATTTACAGCTTGGCATGATGGAAGGGTTGGGAAGCAGCTCGCTGATTGGTCAACCAATCGTCTCCATTTGCATGACGATTTTGTCAGACCTACATCTACATGTAATGACAATAAAATATGAGGGAGCCAATTTAGGTTTGGTTTTTAACAGGTCAACATATACATCTTTCAGGAACAGTACTCATCCCCTTCAAAACTTATCAAATACACCCCTATCTTATTATGAATTCGTTGCACGCACAAAAATAAAAATATTAAAAACAATTTTTAAAAAGTTGATGCAAAATGATCACATAGTTGTTTTAAAAGATGAAATATACAGAGTATGTCGGTTATAATACTAGAAAAGCACATATTAAATGTTTGTACATTTGAGAAGACATTTTTTATTATCCGTTATGACCTCAGAAAAAAATAACTGTACAGCTTGTAATCAGCAACATGCAAGAAGCCCAAAAGATGAAATGAAATTGCAAATCAACAGTGACAATATCTACATAGACAACTTCACAGTTTGTTTTTCAGAATTAATGTTTAAAAGAAACAGATGTGGATAATTACAAAGATTTCAAAAATGAGAATCACAAAAACATTTTTATAAAATTAAGCTTGGCAAGATTATAAATGTTCACATCTTTTTTAGAAACAAATTCGTAATAATGAACATGAGAGGAATGAGACCTACATGTATCTATGTGTAGCTCACTTTATAGGAACATGTTGCTTTTTCTGGTAAAAGTCCTAATTCTGTTTGTTCGTTTGTTTGAGTGACTGGGATTTAATGCTGCACTTAAAACAATTTCATCTGAAGGTGTGCCAGCCCAATAAGTGAACCCCCAAGGTCGCTGTGTGGACCTTCTTTAAAGCAGATAGATGCTTCAAGCCTAAGCAGATGCTCTCTAGCAACCAGGTGCAGATACATGTAATGCTTTCAACTAAACAGAGGAAAAGAAAAATTCAAAATGCTCTATAGCTCTGAGATGGTGACAGAATGCTTTCAACCAACCAGATGCTATGAGAAAAGTTCAAAACTCTCGCCCAATCAGATGCAGCTGCTACAAGAATCCTCTCGACCAATCAGATGCTGAGAGGACATTTACAATGAATCGGCTAATAGCAGTTGTCACCAATCAAGACTTCGCAAAATAATTACACACTCAGCTTTTCAACAATCAACATTCATGTTTACATGTGCATATTGGTACATGTACAGGAACATTTCTCCAGTAAATTTTGTTCCTATAAAATACAAGATAGTCCAAAATGTTACCTGTCATGTGACCCATGTTCAGCCAAATTAATGTCAATAGTTTGTTTTATAAATCATAAAATTAATGCCCAAATCATGCTAGGAAACGGTATAAAACTCAGACTGTGGTCTAGGAATTTGAAATATTAAACACGGATTTGTTTGTTTGAATGAGGTTCATGCCATACTTAAGGTTATTTCACTCATATGATTGTATGCCACCTTCGATGTCAGTGGCAACAAAGGAAAGATAGGACGATCACAGGACACAATACAAAGCAAAACAAGCAGAAAGGCTTCGGGTTGCCTTTAGATCTAAAGCACCAGGGCAACAGAAAGCTCATGCCAACAGCATGCCATAGAAACCAGGATTTTTTTCTTCTCGGAAATACCCCTATTATAAACTCAATGTATACCCCGGATTGACTGTTGTACCTACTTTTAACACTATGTCATTGCTTTAACATACTACATGTAATCTATGTACATGCATGTTAGAACAATTTTACCCAGCTTCCACACAACAGGTATCTAATCTACATATCAGTAAAAAATATCCAGTTTTATTTTGTCGATGATGTGAGAGGAATATCAATATTAATATAAATGACAATATTTTAACTTTCATTATTGTATGTTTCATGTTACCACCTAGCGATTTGTACAAAGTTTTCAATCCCATACCAACATATAATACAGTTGTAGGCATGAATAACGTATTTACATGAAGACATTGGTAGACGGCTGATTCTAGATTTCAAGATTTACAATTATCATATCCACCGTAAAGTTGAAGTAAAAATTGTAAAATTATCTTATGTAATTTTACATACATTTATACCTTATTAAAAACTTATATTCCACAAGGTTATTGTCACTTATTGACCTCAAGTGACAGCTTGATTGGTCTTTTTAAAATTCTGGACTAGCCACTGAGTTGCAACAATCAGGCATAATATAATTGCTAACGGATCTGTCACAGTGCATCATGGGAGTTGTCCCAGGGCATCATGGGAGTTGTCCATGTGTATAATGAGAGTTGTCCCAATGCATCATGGAAGTTGTCCCAGTGCATCATGGGAATTGTCCCAGTGCATCATGGGAGTTGTCACAGTGCATCATGGGAGTTGTCCATGTGCATTATGAGAGTTGTCCCAATGCATCATGGGAATTGTCCCAGTGCATCATGGGAGTTGTCACAGTGCATCATGGGAGTACTGGCTTTGGCTGCTCCTTTTTCAATGTTACATGTATCTTTAGTATTAAAGATATATGTTCATGATTTAAATGAAGATCAGCATTTAACAAGAAATACAATGTACATTCTAATTTAAAGCTGCCTATCAAATATAAGGCAAACTTAATAACTAACGTACTTTTAATCAAATTTGGAAATTTCAGGTATTAATTTGTTTAAGTTTGTTGAAACCAAATCCCATGTCTAATTATTTCCCCTTGGCATGTTGTGTGTTAAGTTATGATAGACAATGAGAGGTTTCAGTGGTATATCAACAAGAAACAGCAGGGGTTGAAAAAAATCAAAATTCACAATTGCTATGTGTTGAAGATATTTAACAAAAAATAACACTGGTTGCAAAAAATATTTGTCTAAACATAAGAATGAAGAATGGAAGCCAGTATGGGCCAGCTCGTCACACATTTCACTAGCTTACACTATTTTAACCAAAATCCTGATGACTTTCATATATGCAATTGGACACAATATTAGATTTTTGTTCAAATTGCCTTAAAACAAAAGGCAACATTATCAAAACAGTGACGTGTTTACAGTTCTTGCTTTGTTAGCTGACTTTAATGAGACACTATCCTGAACCTTTAAACTTGTCCAGTTGACATCACCAACATACAGGAAGAACACTTGTAACAATGAGGTCATAACGTTTTTTTTCTTTCTCTCCAATGAATATTGCAACTGTGGTGTTACGTAAAACGGCCTTTTGCTGCGTTTTTGGCATGACCACTTTGCTGGACGAGGGGTTGAATTTTGTCCAATTGTCCTCTGGTAAGACGTCTATTCTGATCTATTATTCTGGTGCACCATGATGAAACCTTTACCTGCAATGTGACAAGTCTCCTAAATCACTGGCCCAGCAGACCAGTAGCTGGTGTTAATCCCTGGTCCTTAATCTCCGACAGGTGGACCAGTACCGATTTGATCCCTGTCACAGCTAAGATAAGCAACAGTTGCCCCAGTGACATTTTTTCATGAATCAACATCCTGATCTTATGCACTGGAGGTTGCTACATTGTACAACGCTGAAACAGTTAGAACTGTTTACATCATCAGCAAAGCTGGGAATTCGTCACAATCAACTGATCTGAAACTGTTTTTGTGCAGTAAATGTTAGCAAACAGACTGGATTCACTGGCGGAGAAAGTTCTTTCATTCGATGCTGCCCAGAATCTGTAACATGCTCATTTAGTGATGTAAATAAACCATTAGCGTTGTTGTTGTAACAGATTTTTATCGTTGTTGTTGTATTAGGCATCCCAGTCATTTTCATCAGATTCCTCCTCACTATCAGAATTCTCTAAAGCTTTCCTACGCATTTCAAAAGCTTTGTCCATAATAGCCTGAACATCAAACCGATCGGCTGATCGTTTTCCATCTGCTTTCCGTTTTTCTTCTACTGTCTTCAATTTCCCTGCAAATATATAGAGATCATAAGTAATTTTGTTCTTAATTACGTTGGCAAAATCTGTTCTTTATGAAGTATGTGTGATGAGGATGCAATTTCACTTATACATTGTAGGTTCAATAGAAGAAATGATTATGTCCATTTTAGGGGCATTTTTGACCTTCCTGCTTAATTTATTAGAAATTGATTATACACATAATTATTTTATTTATTTTTATTTTTTTTGGTTGTACAGATTTTATTGAAAAGAAATTTTTTTATTTTTTTTTTATAATTATTACAATATTCATTAAATCATTGTTATAACAGGTATAATTGCTGTATTTTACAGATGTATCAATATGTAAATATTCAATATAAACATTCGTATATAGCAATTGGTAGTAATCTTGATAATACATAAATGGGTGAAAAGATAGACAATACATCGTAATCTCTGATTATACGCATAATTAGATAATCCCATTAGCAGCTAGAATCCTCGCTTAAAATCTTTCTTCCATTTTCTGATTTTATAGGACCAATAGAAACATCAACCTCATTTTTATCCAAATCGTTATTTCGGAGATTACACTCGTTTGAGCCCATGATATTCAGTGTGAACAGATGGTCTTCACATTTTCAGCACATTGAAGGGGATTCAGAAAGCCAAGAGTAAACCATAGAACTATTTTATTCCTTAAATTAATTCAAATCTTACTGATTCTAGTGATATTCCTAACAAATCCAGCACAAAGTAGACAGTGGACAAATTAAAGTCACTGATTCTATTTTCAAAACAATATTCATAAGCTGCTTTGAGTGGCATTTAGAAGCTGGTAGGTATAGAACACAGACACGTTTCGGTCTAGATCCTAAGACCGTTTTCAAGCATATGAACTATGCTTGGAAACGGTCTTAGGATCTAGACCGAAACGTTGCGTGTTAATAAATCTAGAAGTTGTAATCCATAAAGATGTGTTTGTGTTCAATATTCATAAGAGACTTTTATTATTGTAAAGTGTTGGATATAATATATATATATATATATATACCATTTGACTTTTCACATTAGTGATCAACTTATAAATATTATAGAGAACAGGAGAATCCAGTGCAGATGGAACATCAAACGACGTGCTATTATATACTTACATGTGCCTTTCCTGATCTCTGCCAGCAGAGCACAGCGTTCATCAGGCGGGTTAACCGTGTTAGCCTGTTCCATGGAGCGACCTGATGAGGCGGTCATTGAACTCACATTTGAGGAGATAGAGCCACCATCTCCTATACCCATCACATGGCCATTAGGGATGGGGTCCATCTTGTCCAGTATAGTCGGAGGCGGGGGTGGGGGAGGAGGTGGAGGAGATGGGGCTAGAGGGGGTAGCTGTTCAAAGGGAGGTGGGGAGGGAGGAGGAGGCATAGAGTCAGAGCTGATCGGGGTATCAGGAGTGTGGGAGGCTGGGGGCAGAGGTGGAGGAGGGGGTGGGGGTGGAAGATCTACACTGTCAGGGGTATGGTGTGGACTTGCTGATATACCCGTCATCTGCCTGAGGGGCGAATCCCGGGGCGACATGTTCCGTGGTGTGTTATTTCTGGCTGGTGACCCAATCGGTGTCCCACTGGCCCAATGTGCTTGTTGCTGAGGGTGATGAGGGGGTGTGGCCACATGGCTTGGGTAGTGACTATTCTGATTCATCTCCACTGGGGGTGGAGGAGGAGGTGGTGGCAGCGTCTCTCGACCTGATGGGCTGTCATGTCGCTGTATAGCTGGGGGCGGGGGAGGGGCATTTGCTGGCCTGTTTGGAGTGCTTGGTGTTTTCTGCGATACCCTGCGCCCATCAGGAGAGTATACAACCTGGCCTTGTGGGGTTCTGCCAGATTCGTAATGAGTGTATTGGTTGCTCTGGTATGGGCTGCTATTATTAACGGGAGACGGATGATGAGGCTCTCGCTGGTTGTGTGTTGTGTGAACTGGCCCATTCATATGACGTGTATCTCTCTGGTTGTTTCCTACTTTTGGAGGTGCGAGATCCGGGTGGTGGGTCATGCCCTGGGCACTGATCTCCAGACTGCTGGGTCTATGCTGCCCAGGCTCCCCAATGTTAGGTGTTTCGTAATCAGCCCTAAACTCTTGACCCATGGCCATTCTCTGATATTGATCTTTCTTCGTCTTTACTTCTCTCACTGCTTTAGTTTCAACCCTTGATCCTCTCGGTCGCTAAATAGAAATAAAAATTGACCAAAAGATAATCAAAAAACTAAACAACGGTAAGTTTAACTCATAAAGTGTAAGATAGGAGAGCACCACACTTAATTTACTGAAGGTTTAAGTGTTTGCAGTGGATTGGATTGATTGGAACATCAGGCCATACTTAAAGGGAAAGACCAACGATTTTAGACCTAAACTTATTACTTTTAATGAATATTTTGAAAGACAAACAACTGT
>JAVFBX010240206.1:0-10453 GCA_034783855.1 Mopalia kennerleyi | reverse complement strand
TATTTCACTTATATGAGGACGGAGACAAAAATAAAACGTACAAACAGATCAGCTTCCTGTTTCCCTTTAGATCTGAGAACACCAGTGCAACAGAAAGCTCCTACTCTTTTCTCGCCTCTTATGATCGACCGAGGAAGCCGAGGGAGTATTCTGCAGGACTGGCCAACCCACTCCCCCACGGGGCGGTCACAAAAAGGGAGACAACTCATGAAGTTAACTGTGCAAGAAGTGCATGTTCAAGCCTTCACTAATATATCTAGTGAAGTATACTTGCTACTTTTTGTTCCAAATATTAGAATATAGACTAGAGACTAGTAGAGAGCAAACCAAAAGTAATAAGAATTGATTTTTAAAAGCGTACAGTGAAGAAGGATACAGTAAAAAATGTAAACTATGGGTTCATTGGACTTGAAATATCTTTGAGAAGTACCAAACCCTGCACCTAAACTGTTAAATTGACTGTCTCTTCAGTACCTACGAGATATGTGATCTCTATTTGCAATTGTTGTAACTTGCAGACTCAGAATAGGTAAAAATTGCTCAGATTAATTGATTTGACACATACATGGCTGCAATGTATTCCAAGACCTTGGTTAGCCAAACATATGAATTTCTGCTATTAACTTAATTTAGCGGCAGGATTTAAGAGAGTTTGACTAGTTACTAAAGGTGAGCCCATGATGGTACACAGTTCTACACACATACTCACCCTGTCCAGCTGCCTCTGCCCAGCGAGGGTCTGACGCTGGTTAATCATCGACTAATGGTACACCGTTCTACACACATACTCACCCTGTCCAGCAGCCTCCGCCCAGCGAGGGTCTGATGCTGGGTAATCATCGACTAATAGTACACAGTTCTACACACATACTCACCCTGTCCTGCAGCCTCTGCCCAGCGAGGGTCGGATGCTGGGTAATCATCAACTAAAGCCTTGCTCAATTTTATAACCAGCTCATCCAGCTCTCTGTTGGGTTCAAAATTAGAAAGCGTGGATGGAAACAACTCATTCAGTATTGTCTGGGCATGTTCCTGTCAAACATAATATCTTTAATGATTAATTATGAATACTCATGACCATGTTCAAACAACGATGAAAATCCTAGGATGTAAAACAAAGACCCCCAATAACAAGTCTGCTTTGTGTTGCCCCTTGGCTCAGAGAGCACCAGGGCAACAGGAAGCTCACTCCAGTCACTTGTTCCGGACAAACATAATACATAAACTCAAAACGACAAATCTGTTGTTGTTATATAAATATACACCAAGTATAAACTAAATTCCCTTTGGTTATTCCAGTTGTAAACGTTTGTGACATTATTTAATAGTTCTGGATTGAAACAATGGAGACCAAAAAAGTAACAATACACTTTTAGACTGAATTTGTTTGTTTGAGCTTTTATATCATAACCAAAAATATTTGACTTATAGGACAACAGAGTGTCCACTTCTCAATTTGCATTTCTTAAAAGAGGGGAAAAATTAAATTCTTAAAGGGATAAAAATGGAAAGGCACACCCTAATGTAATAGACATCCCACTTGGAATACTTTCAGAGCATCAAGATTAATTACAAATCTTTCTTAAACTCCATACAGCATGGTTAAATACATCAGGAACTGATGATGTTACTTCTGAAACAATTAATAAATTATTGTTTACTCACAGTTGATCCACTACATGACAGGGTGAACGCCGCTCGCAGTCTATCACTTTTGTCTACACTTAAACTCAATCTCTGTACCTGGGCAGCAGAGGCATTCAAGGTGGGCTGTTAAATAAATATACATTATGTTTATATCAAAATATCTGTAGATTAACTAGGGTAACTGAAGGTTTATTTAGTACAGTGTATTCCCTTCCTTTCACTGACAGTCTGACACAAATGATTTGCCACGAACGTAAAGGATTCCACACTACTTGTGAAAGTAAATATTACATGTACATATGGATTAAAATTTCAAATGACAAATAATGAGACTTGTGTTCTGCTAACAGTTTACAGTCAGACTATCATGAAGCAGGTAGAAAAAGACAACCCTAAAATGTGAAGCAGTTTGAAAAGATGACAATAAAATGAGAAACAGTTTGAAAAGATAACCATAAAACGCGAAGTAGGTTGCAAAAATAACCATAAAATGTGAAGCAGTTTGAAAAGATAACCATAAAACACGAAGTAGGTTGCAAAAATAACCATAAAATGTGAAGCAGTTTGAAAAGAGGACAATAAAATGAAAAACAGTTTGAAAAGATAACCATAAAACGTGAAGTAGGTTGCAAAAATAACCATAAAATGTGAAGCAGTTTGAAAAAATAACCAAAGCAGTTTGAAAAGATAACCATAAAATGTGAAGCAGTTTGAAAAGATAACCATAAAATGTGAAGCAGTTGGAAAAGATAACCAGAAAATGTGAAGCAGTTTGAAACGATAACCATGAAATGTGGAGCAGTTAGAAAAGAAAACCATAAAGTGTCAATCAGTTTGAAAAGATAATGTTCCTCCAATGTGAAGTAAATAAAGGCATAAGAAGGACTGGGGTACGGACACCATTCCTGTAGCCAAAGGATTAAACAAAATAAGAAAACAATAGACATACCACATCTGCCCTGATTGGGGTGTCTGAAATTGCCTCCTCCATTATACTGTCAAAGAAAAAATAAAACTGCATTTTAGTCAAGTTATTGACGGATATCATCTTATTGGATTTTTGGCTGTGAGTTATTGTTGAATGGAATTGGTGTATTATCCCATCCACAATTGAGGGGATATACAAGTGGCATACCCAAACACACTGTTATGTTAGTTAGTACTGATAAAAGGTCAGAAAAAGATGAAACACACAGAATGTGGACTAGGTCCAGGTCAAACACCTCTTTTCCCTAGGTTTCTCGTTTTTCAAAAGTGACTTTTTGGGGCAACACTAAATTTCCCTAAATATCATTGTTGAGTCTCATCACTAAATCAGTAGAATAAGCTGTGTGTTAGATAAGACCATTTTACTGGGAGTTTTACAAGGACCTCAGAGGATTCATTGATATTTATTGATTATCATACATGTGACAATGGGATTATTTTGGGGTGATATGTAAATGTTGAATTGGTGATTGTTGTTACCTGGGTTCTGTCCCTTTGTGAGCTGAGCTGATGGACACCAGACCATGAGTACTGGAGAAGAACAAGGCCAGTCGATCACACACACCTGGTAATAGGAAACAATTAATACTCATTAACATTCAGAAATGCAATTAATCACTAAATGCAATTTTTATTTCTTACCAATGTAAATTATATGCGTTGGTCTGTTGTTCAACACAACTAAAGTTTGTTTGTTTGATTGACTTATAATAAGTTGGCACTCACGGGTATTTCACTAATATGAAGGAATGTCCACTTTTCCTTCTGCCTTACCTAAATATGGTGGAAAACCAAGAGGAAACCTTGTAAAAACCACCTCAATGATCACCGAAGTTACGACTTGTGACTTACTTATACACCTAAAATCGACAGATAGAGTTCTACCCTTGAGCGTACATGGAAGAAGGATCAGAAGGGCAACAATACGTGAGGTTTTGTGAGTTTTGTCAACAATCAGGACAGTCTAAAGTCATTCAAGATATATCAGCAATGGTTACAAAAAAACAAAATCAGGCTTACTGACAAAATAATATTTGCAGTTTTTATTGTTCAAAAGTTTATAGAATAAGATATGAGGTATGAAGTTTTTTGACAAATAAAACTCGTAAGTAGGATTGTGTTTCCAAAACAATTTGTTGAAGTTCATCAAGTTGTATTTTATGATGTAAACAAGTTAAGCTGAAAATAAGCCTGTCAATACTTCATAACAAGGTTCGGAGTTTTAATTTATTTTATGAACTGAAAAATATCATATAAAATATGTTTAAATAGTCATCAACCGTTTTACTGCTATATTGGGCACAAACTTCTTTTTTTTTAAATCGAGGGCTTACCTGCTCCAATAATATTTCCAGCGGGTGATTTAAACTCAACCTTGTCAACAGGGTCAGAGGTGTTGTTGGGACTCGAGTCTGCAAGGAAACACATGATATAGTTTATATCTACAGGGCCATTGGAGTAGGATAGTTAAATAAAAACAGTAATAGTTTTAATGATTTCTTTGAAATTATTTGATAAAGTAAACATAATAATCAATTATCCATCTACTCTACAATGAGATGGTTCACAGGAGATTTGACTTTTCTGGCTGTTTTTATGCCTCTTACAACATTATTACACTATTTTGGTAAGTGCTTTCTATAATCTATCTACCTGGGTTCACATATTTTTTCATGGAGGCATAAGTATAGTTACTTACGAGTGACAATAAGGACTTGGTTTTTATCGTGGATATAGACTATGTTTGAAATTGGCTCGGACAACAGCAATCTGTAGGACAACAGCTGATCTTCATTCTCCTCCTGAAAGCGCACACAAAAATACTCTGTGATGAGGACCAACTTTAAACATTAAGAACAATGTATACATTTTACAATATACTAATTTGTTGTTGAGCTACACATTGTTTCTGTTTACTTTGATTGGTGTTTAACATTTTACTAAAGGTAATTCCCCTCACATAAAGATCGACTCTCCACAAAAATTATACTAAATTCGACTAAAATTATGGAAAACCTCCTCTTACAAACTATGAGTGAAATAGACACCAAACTATACCTGTCGTTGACTGGCAAACCTGAACCATCACAGGAGGATGAGCAATCAAACATTCTAACCACACTTTGCTTCTACTCCAGGGTAGTTCATTAATTTGGTAATGTGTCATCCACTTCTTACTTGGTAAAACTGGTAAAAGCCACGCCCACAACAGCACAAGTCATATGGTGATAGGTCAAACGCTGCTGTTCACTAGTATATCGAACGAGGATCAGAAATCCAATACGTTAGCCAAAGAGCTGGGCTCACAGCCCCTCGTACTAGGACTGTCTACTGAAGACCCGTTAGCCAAAAAGCTGCGCCCACAGCCCCTCGTACTAGGACTGTCTACTGTAGACCCGTTAGCCAAAGAGCTGGGCCCACAGCCCCTCGTGCTAGGATTGTCTACTGTAGACCCGTTAGCCAAAGAGCTGGGCCACAGCCCCTCGTGCTAGGATTGTCTACTGTAGACCCGTTAGCCAGAGCTGCGCCCACAGCCCCTCGTGTTAGGGTTGTCTAAGGTAGAAAGAAGGCCCCTCACCTGATACCTCTCAGCATAGTCCAGCAGGTAAAAACTGTCAAGGTCTGTGGGTTGTACAAGTCCTGACGTGTGCACAATACCTGGGAAGAAAATTACAAACAATATAATATAATAACAATAAGAGGTTTCACTCAAATATAATATTGCCTAGAAAGCTTTGTCGAATTATTGCTACACAAGATGGCGACATATGACTGGCATATTAAGTTGACAGAGTGAGCATTAAAATGAACAACACAAACCTATCCCATAGTACAATGCTTGAGATACTTCAGTGTTTACTGCAGCCCCCAACACCATCACTCCATATCTGTAGGAAAATAAAATGATTATATCACAAACTAACCTAGTTCAATCCGATATCTGTGTTGCCCAACTGGCAACAAAAACTTTTTGATCTTTATTTAAAATATACAACTCAATCACCAGTATTACTTTATGATGAATTTGTAGCAAAGTACAAACATATTTTGACATTATTATTTAGTCTTTTTTTACTTTAATTTATTTCACATATTTGTCAACGGTTCTGGCTACATTATATACTGACATTTATAGACATCCCCATAAATGTTTTATGGTTGAGTGGAAGTTTGTTTGTTTGTTTGATTGGAGTTTAACGTCATACTCAAGGGTATTTCACTTATATGATGACGGATTGTCCACTTCACAATGTTCCTTGCCTAATTGGAAAACTGGGAAGAAACCTCGTAAAAACCATCCCCGCGATTGCCGGAGCCACATCGTGTGTATCACTCATATACCTGAGTGTCGACAGACAGACTCGATCCTGTGAAGGCGTGAACGGTAAATCAAAGTAGGCTTTAGGAGGCGCACTCGCTAACCACTTAGCCACGGCCCCTTGAGTTGAAGTAAGAAAAAATAGCTAATTGGTTGGTAGGAGGGTAGTTTAAATTTTCTGATTGGTTTCTGAATGATTGATGTTTAATCCGCAATATTACCGATATTAATGAGGTGTACGTCAAATAAGCGGAGCAACACAACAATAAATTGACATTTCAAATATCATTCAATGCTCTGCTGCCCAACCATAACTGACAAAATATATGTACTTTTATTACTCATTGTCCTTTGTCAAACAGCCACAACCAAAGGTGTACTGGAGGTAAATGTATTAGAAATGTCGATTACCTGTTGTGTTGCATGTCAAACACCCACACCCTAACGTGTACTGGAGGTAAATGTATTAGAAATGTCGATTACCTGGTGAGTTGCATGTCCAGCAGCCACACCCTAAGCTGTGTCAACTGTGCAGAAGGTTGGTCCTAATTCAATTATACAAACAATACACAACATTTCAGATGACTTTATCACATATTAAAAACTTGTAAAAAAAAGAAGGATACAAATGATACACTGACAGATCTAGTGTTGAAATTAAGTAACTGGAACATGATTGTTTTTAATCCCATGAAATTATAAAGACTTTAAACTTTATGACAATTATGAGGGGAAAAGTTGTTTTTTTCCTGAATCTACATGTATATAAAGATACAAACCCAGCATTTTTTGGCCAAAGCTTCACGGAGCAGTCTTTCAACATCAGCCTGATACACTAACTACAAAAACATAGACAAGATAATAATCAGATCAGTCTGATATCTAGTAAATAAACCCAGTTGATACGCATTATTTGCAGTCGACCTGTCCATAAGGGCAAATTGTGCATATGAATCAATATAAACTGTGTTTTAATTGATAAATGTGGTGTAAAATTTTGAAAAAGTAGGGAAAAAAAGGTTTTTTAATTATTATATTTACATCAATAAATTCCAAACTGATACAAGCTTCAGAACATTAATTTTAAACATTAGCATATCCCAGGACACCATTTGACGCTCCAAGTTATTCATATAAATAGTCCCCCATATCATTAAAATCCACAGACAATGGAAAGTGTATAGTTAATATCAGGCCTAAAGAGCGCTTCACTCATGTAATATGTGTGATACGTTGAAAGAGGTGATTACGATGTTAAACTCCAATCAAACAAACAAACATTGAAAGAGGTCAAATGACGTAGTGAAAAAGTCATTACAAACACTTTTCTAAATTTGATCTACACATTGACGATTTTTAGAATTTGAATTCTGCACAGGTAGTTCTGATTTAAAACCTATCCACTTACCTTGTCCACATCACCTTCAGATACCTCCCACTTTTGAACATGTGACCCAGAAAGGACATAAAAAGGGCGCCCCTCGTCGTCAAGCTCTCCTGCTAAAACGCTGTGTAGAGGCTGCAATAACAACATAACAGAGTGAAGGACATGACATTTACCCTTTAAAACCAAGCTTCATGATTCCATAAATCACAGTTGATGGACACAGTTTGAAGTCATTTCAGTTGGATTAAGCTTTATCACTTTTGATTGTTTGATCTATGCAAGAAAAATTATAGCTACTTTAAACAACAATAATTTCTGAAAATTATTCCTGAGAGACAGTTGAATAAGTAAGGTGTGAAGTATTTTGCTATGTTGGAAATTTAACCTTCAGTGCTAAAACAGCATAGCTATGGTGTTTAACCTTATAGATGAAATGGAAGGAATATGCCAGTTGGAAATACTTACAGCTCCGACTGTTAAAGCTGGTCCACTACCGAATATAAATGATGACATCCTCCGACTGAAGCCAGCAAACATACCCTGCGGTTGTTTGAGGGAGCGACATGTTAAACCACTCTGAAACAGTTATAGGCAATCATTACTTATTCTTTACATTAGTCAGAATTCTTTTCAGTATTTTTTTACCCATAAACCAGCATGTGTTGCTGATAAACACACTATGGTCATCATTAAACAATACATTTAGTTATGAATGATTTTGTGCCTAAAGTGAATATTAATAGTATATTTATTATTTTGGGGATATTAAATACAGTCTTAACAGCTTGGGTGCTGGTAATCTAGGAGTGCCTAACTCTGGCGGTAGTGGGTTCGATTCCCCAATGGGTTTCAACCTGCAAGCTGGCTGCAACCTATTCTGAATTATAATCAGTTGAAAGTATTATGCCTAAAATAACAAAAAAACTGCAGTACACAGAGTTGTTCTGAGTTGAAAAGCTAAAAAAAGCTATTATTAGGGCAATACTTATTAACTGATAAATGAAACAATAAAAGTTATGGAGCTTCATTGAAGTAGGTATTGTACTTCTTAAATTCTGCTCCACCCATAAAATCCACTTCAGTGGATGGCTAAATACTTGTTTTCTATGGATATAAAATGAATGAAATAACCTTTAAAATACTAGTGAATCAGGAAAAGCTATAGATCCACCGACAGTTGATGGTGAATGTGTGTAACATGTTTCATAAAGAGGGGCCTTATATTTTAATGTTTTCAAAAGAAATGATTTTACAAAAGGAACAGCTTCTTGTCCCCCCCTGAGATCAGCAGGGCGACAGAGAGCCTCCTCCAACATCCCATGAAGACATACCTGGCCAGGTGAAGGTGTAACTAAGACTAATGAGCTTGTGGTAGTTGCCAGGACACAGCCATATGGCTGAAAAATAAACAGAAAATATCATCCAGTTTTATTTCGTTCCTGTGACTATCAATGTAACCAGGACAAAATCAATTACTATCAATTATTATCAGATATTAAAATCAACAACAGGATATTAAAATGGACAATTAAATATTTTACCTGGAAATTAATAACAGAGGCACATTCTTCCCCCTTCAGTTCAGCACTGATCTCTGTCGACGAGGTCTCGTGGGCGACACTTGGCCAGTAACGAACAATACCCTCTGGGGAGACGGCCATACATGCCACGGACTGGCTCTCAGTAGAGCTTGGTATGACACAAACTCTATCAGCATTGTGGGCAAGGTCACTTGGAGGTAGAGTCAGCTCCTTACACTGAGTCGTCTACAACGGATTATACCACACAAATACTATAACATTTCGACTACACTTCATATTTCATTTAGGCCTTTATATAGACTTAATACCAACTTCAAAGTTGACAGAATTCAGCCATGAAGTCAAAATCAGTCTTGAAATACATATCAGCAACTAATGAAAAGATTTGCCACAACAAAAGTGACTTAGAGTTGCCCTTTCGCTTTGAGATTAAAAGCACACACTAAACTATGTTCACTCATACATTTTTAAAACTGAGTTTAAGTTTAAATCTCTTCGTTTGTTTGATCGAGGGTATTTCACTTATATGACAACAGATTGTCCACTTGAAACTGCTCCTTGTCTTGCGGTGAAAAACCGAGAGAAAACCTAAAAAAAAACACCCCCGCAATTGCTTAAACCACATTGTTTGACTCACTCATATAGTTGACGGACGGACTCAATCCCGTGAACAGTACATCGAAGTAGTATTAGTAAGCACACAAGCTAACCACTAAGCCACAGTTATATAAATGAGAATATAATCATGTAAACAAGGCCACAGACATTTATTTCTTACATCACTACCTATTAGGATGCATATTATATATACAAATATATCTAAAAGCTTAGCCAGAGCCCATAACATGGGTGACTGATCTTAATCAATACAGATGCATACAAAAGTCCTACAATGAACATATTAATACAAGTATTTCCTAAAATCATATACTAACTCTTGAATGCTGTGACTGCTTAAACTTCCACACAAAGAGTTTTCTTCCCCCAACAAGCCACGCCCATCCAGACTGATCCAGACGTACACTCACTTCTGTTGACCCTATTTAAAACAAGAACAGATGTAGTAGTCATGACTTCGATGTTATACATCCATGTACATGTAAATGGTGTCCTTTGAATATCATATTACATGCTAATGATACCGTTTGATGACTTGTTTGTTTGTTTGATTAAGATTTAACACCGTACTTAAGGTTATTTCGATCGCATTCCTGTGTACCAGTCTAATGGGTGATGGAAAGGATCCTCGACGCCACTGACAACAATACTGATACAGTAAAGTAACAGGATGCAATAGCTCTAAATGCACCAGGGCAACAATAAGCTCCTTCCCAACTCTATGATAATATGTCATGTATTATAGGTAATGGACATGCCATTGTAAAACTACTTACTGTCCGCCATGGTTAAAGCCTCTGTGATGAGAACAGGCAGAGGTTGCCCAAAACTCTCTACAGTATGCTGTGAAGTCTTCTCAATTATCAGAGAGGTCTGTAGGGAGGAGTTTAAACCTTGGCTTCTACAAACAAAGGGAAAATAATTGATAGTTAATCACAAATAACTAATCATAAA
>JAVFBX010240184.1:0-10454 GCA_034783855.1 Mopalia kennerleyi | reverse complement strand
TGATTGATTGATTGATTGATTGATTGATTGATTGATTGATTGATCGATCGATCGATCGATTGATTGATTGATTGATTATTTTATTGCCTGTCTGATTGATTGATTGATTGATTGATTGATTGTTTGATTGGTTGGTTGGTTGGTTGGTTGGTTGGTTGGTTGGTTGCTTGCTTGCTTGCTTGCTTGATTGATTGATTGGACAACCAACCTTAAAATCTAAGTTTGAAATGTTTTGCTATTGGAAAATTAATCTTCCTCCAGTACAAAGTAAGGACGGATTTGCTCCATCCCAAACAAACCACCCTTTGCCAGAGGCCTTTTTGAAAATTTAATTAACTTTTTTACATTATTTTTTCTATTATAATATAAGCGACAAACAAAACACGGTGAGCGTTTTTGAGATCTGATTTTAATTAGACTGATGCCTACCATAACCATTGAATTATTCCTACGTAGACCTATAAATATGATGATAATTATATAGAGAATAATAAATTATTTGAAAATATTATGCATGTTCAACTAGAAACGATGCGTTTTGACTACTTATCAATTAGGCATCTTGAAAACGGTACCAGCCGTCCCCACAACTTAAGAGGTTGGGGTGGTTTTTCTTTTGTTTTTTTGTTGTTGTTTTTTTTTCAACGTATGGGAGATAATCGAAATTTGGTCTCATTAAATATCTGGACACATGAGTTTGTTCCCTTGAATGACATATTCGGATCACGATTCTGATCAAGGAGATTGTTCCTGCATTATATCTTAATATGCTATATTTACGTCATTTGTTTCTACATTCTTATTCAATGTATAAAATTTAGCGATGAGTCAATCTTGCTCCTACGGCACCATGGAAGGGACATGGTAAAAAAAAAATGTAAAAGCCGGCCTAAAAAAAAAATGTCTGTAGGCCTACTACAATTAGCCTAGATGCGAGTAGGCTACATCTTATAAAATATACAGTATACCGAGATACAACGAACAGCCGTATGAAAACTTCAGAAATACAGCCTGAATAACATATAACGTTGAAACCGAATGACCTAATTAGTGCGGAAGACATTTCAAAGCGAGTGTGGTACCACTGAGAAATTATTGATTTTATTATGAAAATGGACGTCGAGTGGCTGTTTTATGGGTCAGTCTAACCCAAAGGTGTCTAAGGAAGAAAACGAGATGATTTATGTCAAGGTAAAGCCATACAAGTTTTATATATTGGAAGATAAACTGCCGAACCATGGTATCGTTCTGCTATTTCTAAAGGTTATGAAGCTATAGTAAAATGTTAACTCGGAGGGAAATACCCCCCCTCCCGTGTTAGCGGGCCAATTAAACAATGCCTTTCCGAAAAACTGTCGAATGATAGGGTATAACCAGGACACTATCTCGGGGTAAATTCATTTCCCTCATGACGAAAAAAACAATTTTTTAATTTTTATTAGACTAAATTAATTTCCTGTTTGATACTGAGCCAATCAGACCCCAGAGCTAAGTATGGGAATGTATAAATTCCCCCTGCGATAACACCTTATCAGAATCCCGAGCTAAGTTAGGTAAAATCAATTTCCCTCGTGTTAGTCACCAATCAGAAACAATCTTCTATCCCCTTGACAATATGTTTCTTACCTATCAAATCTCAGTGGGTTATCGCGGGGGGGAAACAATTTAGAATATTAAAAAGAAATTTGTATCTATAAAATACATTTTGTCTCGTCATAAATGTAACACGGGGGAAATTATGGAAATTCATTTGAGTTTTTGGTATTTCTTCTCTGTTGGAAAACGGTTGTGTTGCCGAGTTGATTTAAATTTTGAAAAATGAAAAATATATAAGCCTATATGTATATATCTATACCCACTGACTGTTAATGATTTGATCAGGTAGCCTATGTTATCAGACCTGTAAATGGGCCGAAGGCCTGTTGTGCTCTGAATTGTCAGATAAATAAAAAAATAAATAAATCAAGAAATTATCTTTTTGTTTTTTTGTTATTTTTTAAATTTTAAGTTGTTATATTAAACAATCCTTCAACGATTTGTATAGTTTAACTAACGGGTACTTTTCCAAGAATACTGCGAGATAATTTATATTATCTGTGATTTTTCTTCTTTCTTGTGGGGACACAAACGGGAACAAAATCTTTTCTCAGTTCTTGGTCTTGGACCACTCCATTGTGGTACCAGAACTACAAAAACATATTTTTTAAGTGCCATCAAATTGCATCTTCTGATTCTTTATTCCTAAAATTTCCTTCTAAAATACGAGAGGAAAGCAACTTTTCCAAAGGAATTTTTCCTAATCTAGCACTGGTCAGCTTTTTTTTTTTAATTTGGGCAAACATAAATCACACGAATTTTTTTAAATTAACACAGTTTTAACTGTGGCTCTGAATCCAAGTTCCATTGCTCGCAATAGCTGAAATCGCTTCTCCGAGCTTGATAACTTTCATAGCTTCCAGTGTAGTCTAGGCGGCCCCTGGACCCTCGCCTATTGCGCTTGGATTGTCGATCCCTTTATTAAGTCACAATTCATATGGAACATTTCTTATTTTCGCAGTATTCAGATGGCAAGGATGAATTTGCGTCAGACGGCTAAAAAAAATAGACATTTATCTTACTTTGGGAAAACATAAATCACACAAATTAAAACAGTTCTTACTCTGGCTCTAAAACCAAATTTCATTGCCCAAAATAGCTGGAATCGCTTCGAGCTTCCTCACTTTCAAAGCTTCCGGGACCTTAGCGATTCGATAGAACTAAACAGTTAACATATTTTAGTAAAGAATTTAGTTGAGATGCTGGCTTGTTTGTTTTTTATTTTATTTTACCACGTCCCTTCCACGGTTCCGCTCGTAAAATAGAAATAGTTTTAAAAAAGTGAAGAAAAAAAAATTGGAGTCATTTCCACAGTTCCGTACTTCCACGATTCCGTACGTATGTTTTAAACAGTTTGGCATTGTTTTCATTTACTTTCAACCTTTTTTTGAAAATATAAATGTATGTGTATGTTTTCGGAATAATTTCAGTTTCCTAATTTATAAGCAACCCTTGTTAGCGCGCCACAACAACTTTGATTAAAGCAGAAAGAATTTGTGAACATGACAACTCCTCGGTCATTTGCGTTTTTCTTTAACGTGTTGAGTAGAAATCGTGTCAAAAGCAAATTAAAGATAGTCAATTCAACTGAGAATAGTCGATTGTATGGTACACAAAGTGAAACATTCGCTGTCACTTACAAAGAGCATGGAGATCCGAATAAAGTTTTGGAAGGTGCCGTTCTTCCGCTACCAAACAAGATTGGACCAGGTGATATTTACATTCGTATGCTAGCTGCGCCTGTCAACCCAGCCGATATAAACATGATAGAGGGCACCTATCCCACAAAACCAGCTCTACCGACCGTAGTGGGGAATGAGGGAGTCGGGGAGATTTTGGAGGTGGGATCAGATGTAAAATCAATGAAGGCGGGCGACTGGGTGATACCCGACAGTCCTGGGTGGGGAACCTGGCGGGAGTATGCCATTTGTCCAGAGGCACAATTCCGGTATATCCCTAAAGACATTCCTGTGGCCAGTGCTGCAACAATCATTGTCAATCCATGCACGGCCTATAGAATGTTAACAGACTTTGTAAGTTTAAAACAGGGTGATACAGTTATTCAAAATGGAGCAAACAGTGCAGCCGGACAAGCTGTGATCCAAATTGCCGCAGCTCGAAATATCAACTCGATCAACATAGTACGAAATAGACCAGATATTGACGACTTGAAAACAAATTTAACAAAGCTTGGAGCTACCCATGTGGTTACTGAAGAATTTTGCCGCACTCCTGCTATGAGGGAATTGATGAAAAGTGTTTCAAAACCAAAATTGGCTCTTAACTGTGTGAGTGGGAAGAGTGCAACAGAACTGATACGCCAATTAGACAACAAGGGTGTTATGGTGACCTACGGAGGAATGTCAAAACAACCAATTATTGTTCCTACAGGTGTGATGATTTTTAAAGAAATTCAATTATCAGGTTACTGGATGACTGAATGGACCGTGCGAAACAAAGATAACCCCAAGAGAGACATAATGTTTGACGATCTTTGTAATTTGATTAGGGAGAGAAAACTCATTGCTGCTCCCCATGAAATAACCCCATTAAAAGATTTCAAAACTGCAGTCAAAAGTGCTATGGAAGGCTATGCTGGAAAGAAACAGCTCTTGAAAATTCATGACAGTTGACAATGACAGTATACATAAATAATGACTAACACAAAACTAGTATTTTCCTAAACTGTTGTGTCACAGTGTGTTTAGTCTTGATTTTATTATATAATTGACAACTGTATAAGTGTGATAAAGTCTGCATTTACCTAAACTGCTGAACACCTTGACAGATGCATTTGGAGTTCGATGCCAGGGTTTCACCGTTTCATGATATAGGGAACTTGGCAGAGAAAATCCACTCTGAGATTCCTTTATCATACTACCCTCAGTACCCTGGTTCTTATTACAGTTATCCAGATAAATGGATAATGGGAAAAAACCAAAGGAATAAAGCCAAACATTCTGGGAAATTTGTTTGTTTTTCCAATAAAATAGGTACGGTAATATGATTTAAAAAATATATAAAATAGAAAAACATTAGAACAATATACATGTATTGTATATTCAGAATCGCCCAAAACATATTTTTGACTTTTATAATGTCATGAGGACTAAGATTATCATTATGTTCTTTCTTTCAAGTTTTATAGTTGAAAATACTTGTCATTAAACCACATAACATTGATATGACCGTATCACACATCAGTTGATTTTACATGTAAACTACTTTCTGTTTGTACTAAACTTGACTAACATTTTGAAGTAGTCATAGAAAACCTATGTGATTTATGAAAAAATTTATTGTTGTAATAATCAAAGACAAAAATATATATTGTACAATATTCTTTTTCACGTTCACCACCCCTGGAATTTGCTGGAGAATCATGCGACCCACAGTCACGTGAAATCCTACCTCTGGGGAGAATTTAAAAAAAAATATATATATATCTGTATTTTTTTTTATTTTTTTTTTTATAAAACGCACTCCAATATCGATGTCAAAACGAAAAAAAAGTTAAATTTATCACTCATTTTAGTGGCAAAAACACTTCAATATATTCAAATCAAATTATACTGCTATTGGCTAAACTGTGTTTACTCGGACTCTTAAGGATTCGCCATAAAACATACATGTACTAATCTTAAACATGATCAACTGAATACAATTTTTGCAATGCATCTAAAACTGATCTAAGACATTACAATTAATACTGTGTGAGTTTAGGTGGATTTTTTATAGAAACACCGGATTAGCAGAGTAGATTAAAATGAAGTAAGTTGATTATTGTGCCCAATTACACTAGCGATATCACAGTGAATATGTAAATATAAGAGATGACATTATTGACTTGACAATTTTAAAATTCTTATACTCTTAATTGTGACGTCATGACAATGTCACGACGTCATCTCGATTGCAAGATAATGCTACAATACTGCATCTGTAGTACCAGGGGCTAAGCCAGAAATCAATTAATGGTCATTTTTGCTCCACTTATAAAGTGACTGGGTGTCCAATTTTTACCGTTTCCATATCTCCTACATGTT
This sequence comes from Mopalia kennerleyi, assembly GCA_034783855.1. Classification (NCBI taxonomy): domain Eukaryota; kingdom Metazoa; phylum Mollusca; class Polyplacophora; order Chitonida; family Mopaliidae; genus Mopalia; species Mopalia kennerleyi. The sequence goes on along the minus strand of JAVFBX010240184.1, from coordinate 4,812 downwards.
GAAGTTTCTTAAAACTGGGTGTTCAAATGAGGCAATTGTTTCATTCAGAGTCTCCAAAGGACGCGTGGACACACCTCTGCCTAAGCCCTTGTGTAGTACTTTTCTGGTGTCATTGTGGTCACTTTTATAGTGGAGAAAAAGATTATACAGCTTGATGTGGAATTATACAAATATAACTCTTGTCTATTAGCAGGTGGTTGGAGGGGGCTTCCTGTTGCCCAGTTTGTGATTTCTTTGCCTTGTGTTCTATGATTGTCTTGTCTTTGTTTGTCGAGGGTGGTTCAACCATTGGGCTGGCACACCCTAATGTGAGTGAAATAACTTTAAGTACAGTGTTGAACTTTAACCTGAATCAAGAAAATAACTTCTTGCTAACTAAATAATGAATATAGGGATATTCACCATATTTGTCTTAATGCACAGTCTCTTGATGAACAATCTTTACATGTATCTTACATCTATTAAATTAGTCCAGGATGTCACACAGGAGAGCAGTACCATAATAGTTAATTAGCCAAGATTGTGATATAACACAATATGCAGAGAACATCAGAGTACAGTGTGGGAGTTCAAATGGATTTGCAATAATGCAAGATTATCCATTTTAACCAAGTTGATTAGAATAAAGTTACTATCTTTGATTTCTGGGATTTAAACAGAACAGTCCCATCTTTAGTTAAGATTGCCATATTGCATGATTAACAGCCAAGGACAGGAGTCTAAATGTGCACTTGATCCCCTAGGGTAGGTTGCTCGAAGCACAATTAAATTTAATCTGCTATTAGATAAGTTCACTCTATGTTGTAGGTCTATCTCTAATCCAGTATTAGCGATTTTAATCTGGTGTTAGTGACTAATACTCTTTCGAGTAACTGGCCTCTGTAAACTGAAGTAGGTGGGTTGAAGGTGCAGTGGTGATCTCAAGAACAAAGGGGGCAACAAATACCTCTTATTACCCTGCCTTCTCATTGGTTGTTGCCAGTGGTGTTTAGGGTAGTGTCCGTCTTTTCATTTGTCGTGCATGTCATCACGGGAGTGAAATAGACTAAAGTAGGAGGTGAAACACAAAACATATAAACAGCTGTGGGCTTAGGACGTTATTGTGCCATCATCCTTGTTCAGCATTCTATGCTTGTAACTGGTTTGAGACATTTAGATTGTTCGATTTTGATCGATAGGTTAACATCGTACTCCGGGGTATTTCACTTATAGGACTCCGGATGGTCCACTTCACATTGTACCTTGCCTTATATAAACTGTGGAAATCCCCACTAAGCCACAGCCCCGAAGGACCATGTGTTTGTTTGTTTGTTTGATTGGGGTTTAACGTCGTACTCAAAGGTATTGGACTTATGACGACGGATTGTCCACTTCACACGGTTCCTTGCCCTATTATGGTGGAAAACCAGGAGGAAACCTTGTAAAAACCATTCCCGCGATTGCCAGAGCCACATAATGTGACTCCCTCATATACCCGAGTCGACAGATGGACTCTATCCGGTGAACGGTACATCAAAGTATGCGTTAGAAATCGCACTTGCTAACCACGACTGTGGCGAAGGACCATGTGAGGTAAATCATCATAAATCCGGAATTAGGACTCGAGCTCTTTGCATCCGGCAAGCTGCTTACAGTGGCAATATTTTAGCACTTTTAGATAGAGTAAGTATTCCCGATGAAGAAAATATATACTATTCTATATAGGACTCGTTTTAAAAAAGTTAAGGCCATATTACTTTACAAACGTAAAAAAAAAATTATTTTCTACAAGGATATTGCATCTAAAGCGATCCACATGTGAAAAACATATTCCGGAGGCAAAGAGTTAAAAGAGTTATATACAAAACATACGGATTTGTCAGCCCACAAGAATTGATGCTTACGTCGAGCTGTATGCTTGTTGAACATCAAATGTCTTGAGCTGGCAAATCCAGACGTTCTATTCTCAGAAATGCAGTACTCTTTTTATTGTATTGAATGTTCTCAACCAAGTGTTTGGGAAAGTGTTTATCAGTGGCAAAAATCTTGTCCAACTCTACACTACAGCATGCAACATTACTGCATCCACAGAAGATCAGATTATGTTTTATGCTAGTCATATTGCACAAGGATTGGGTTTGGCCAGCCAGATGGGTGGAAAACAAAAGAAAATGGTTAATCCATAACGGCAAAAAGCACAACCTTAGATATGCCTTATAGTTCTCGAGTTTTGCTCCAGAAACAGATCGGGCCATCCGGAAGACTGCTGCCCATACCATAATACAACCGATTTTCATTGGGTGTATAAAAATTAAGAAGAAAAAACAGTACACAATTATAAGACTGCATTTTATCACAACATATACAATGACACAATTTTATTAATAAATTATAAAGCTGTATAATAAGGGAAGGCACATCATTCAATCACAGTATAAATAAAAAGGGGGGAACTGTTTATGGACGGATACATATATATGGGGGCATGGATTTCTGGGGACATAAAGAATATAGCATGTAAATGATTCAGATTAAATGATAAAACCAGACTCACCCTGAAGTAGAAAAAATCAATAAAAATATGGCATAAAAATAAAAAGGCAAAATATGAGCTTTAAGACAAGACAGTAAAATAAATAAATATCCACATATCGCTATTTGTTTGATTAGGGTTTAACACCATGCTTTATATGATTTCACTCATATGATATCAAACAAGCCTTACGGGTGAAGGAAACCATCTGAACTGAAAACATTGCAGAAAAAAGTACACTATTTAAGTTCATAAGATATTGGTATCAAGGAGCTACTGGTCCCAAGGGGAAACAAATGGCAGAAAAACATAAAAGAGATCTTATAAACATACATGTATTGCCAAATTGGTCACTTCTAAGAATAAATTTAAGATATATCATAAGCTGGCACAAGGCTATATTTCACAATGTATCGGTAACAATATGAAAATACACTACATCAAATGAACGATACAGACTAATTTAAGATATATCTGATATTATATCATATAAAACATGAAACAAAATAAACTTTAAAACAGAATACAGTATATGCTCAATAAGGAGAAAACAATAAACGAGTGTTGAAGCAGAGAGAAAAAAAAAGGTCTTGTTATGACAATATATATAAAAAATATATGCAGGCCCAAGGCAATTAGCTTATTTGACAAACTATTTAGTAGATAAGTCAACAGTGTTCAGAAACTGTACTGTGTGGTATTATCCCTATAGATTTGTTTGTTTATATGTATGATTGGGCTAAAACTCAAGGGTATTTCACTTCTCTCATGACGGATTGTTCCTGTTCAGCCTTAAATGTGTTAGAAAACCCCCCTGGTATGACACTAGACAATTTAAAACACATGGTGTTGACATGTCCTCTTCATGTTTCTTATTAGCTCAAAACGCACCAGGGAAACAGGAAGCTCCATCCAACGACCTGCTTCCGTTGTAACAAAAGTATGTATTGTTCTGACTATTTCCTCTGTCCAAAAATAATTCTGTATCTTTATTCAAATGACAGATTATCACTTCTGTTTCAAACTATCAATTAACACTTTCTTAAATAAACAATAATTTAACTAAACACAATTTTGTACGGAATGCACTTGTAAAAGTTTCACCTAAGGCACCACAATACCACATGGATCATATGTTAAATTCCATATGCTATATATTATTTGAAGTAATGTTCCCTTGACAATATTTTGCTCTTGTTTAAAAACATTAAATCTGTGACACTTAAGCCCTATCCATTAGATCCAGAAGATCATCATCATCATCCTGGGTAGTCTCCCCTTCCATTTGTAACTCTCCCATTATACGAGTCAACTCTGCATTTTTACTTCGCTGAAAATATAAAAAAACAGATATTTTATAGGTTCAATACATGTAGTTTCATTACATATTACCCTAGATTTTGTGTTAATAGTTAAATAAAAATTCAGAAATATTCTTATTCCTTCATACAGGATTGTTCGTAACAGTTTTATTTATCAAAATAGGAATTCTCTTAAATCGCTTAAAATGACCCTTTAAGTGATTGAAAAATATATAAAGAATCTTTACCTTCGTGGCATCTATTTGTACTACATTAGCAGACGCTGACGTTGAAATTGGTTTATATATTGCAGCTTCCCTAAAATCGTAAAAAAAAAATACATATAAAATTAACAAAACAAGACAAACAGGCACAAAAAATTGAAGAATGTTTACTTGCAAATTCTTTCCAAAATTAGTTACCCGATCTATCTGCAGCTGCATGAAACACACACCAATACGTAGTGAGATGTAACATCAAAATAGAATTAATAAAGCCGTTTGAAAAAACAAGCTTAACATACGGCTCCAAACATTTGTTACTTTACATCAGAAATATACATAAACATTGTATTTAGAAGTGAGTAGATTTAGAGCCTGCTGTGGCTTGCTACCATTCAGTATAGAACAACATTGTAGCTCTATCTCTCTGCTGAACACACATCTGTATCATCTCCTATACATGTGAGAATGTATGAGGAAAACATTTCCATAGGACTTACCCCTCTTCTTTATCGTTGTTAAACAGGTTAAGACGGAACTTCCCCTGTTTATCTGTGGTCTTACTGCCTCCTATTAACGCTGAGAGTAAATCAAGTTGTGCCTTAGCTAGAGGATCAGGTGGTACACTCTCCTGGTAATACAAAACACATTGAATGAAATATAACCAGCAATTTGGTTGAATATAGTTCCTGCCAAGTTCAAATTTCACATTTAAGTCAGAATAATGAGATAGGCATGACGAAATTGTATCTTCAGACAGACAGTTGATTACCAGTAT
>JAVFBX010240162.1:0-10455 GCA_034783855.1 Mopalia kennerleyi | reverse complement strand
CCAACTTTAACTGTGCTACCCCCCAAAATTACTGAATTATCCCGTTTTGTATTAAAGAGATAATTCTATTAATATTTAGCCTATGCGTTTCTTTTTTGGCAGAGTATATTATAAAAAGACAAATTCCAACCCAACGAGTTCGGAAAAGAATTACGCTATTCTAAGTAAATGTTACGTGGAATAGAAGAACGTTATTCAAAACGTGAAGACAAATGACGTGACCTTTCTGTCGCGTGTTAAAATGGCCTTCATTCATATATGTAAGGCATAATAATGAGGGTTTTGACGCAGAACATTTTTAAGTGAAGAACAAAATGTGTTATTTAACAGCCATGAAATATCACTTTTATGATTGAAGAAACTCCTGATATTTCACAAACAACTAAACATTTTTTATAAAATACTTTTCTACATAACGTTAAGACGGAGCTAGTATTGAGGAGTATCGAACAGAAAATGGCATTGTTGTGAAAAAAAATTTGTAACCAAGCTGTGCGGGTCACAAGGACCACATTTATAAGGTGTATTTGTGGAGAAGAACATGCCTTTGTGCAGGATTATGTGGTTCCAGCCGCCGTCATCTTTCGAGAAAGAGATCTCTTTGGGGTACAGGCAAAGCTTCCCCAAGACTCCCAAACAATCAGCCCAAGGTTAGCTGGTGACAGGGATAGCTCACTCAGGGATATCTCCTCCAGCTCTGGCGACAGCCATGGAGAAACATGGAGTCACATAACTTCACCGTCGGATGTTGGAACAAACTTTACGCCAAAAGTGTCCAATACACTCCAACTCCTCACGACAAGTTTCAAATCTTCAGCCAAATACAGGAAATCAAGTTCAGCTCTTAAACAAACCTGTGATCTTATTCTCAGCGTGTCCGAAGTGGTCTGCCATCCTCCCGACTAGTCTTCATGTCCAACCCAACGAGTTCGGAAAAGAATTACGCTATGTTAAATGTGACTTGGAATAGAAGAACGTTATTCAAAACGTGAAGACGATTTCATGACGTGGCCTTTCTGTCGCGTGTTAAATGGCGTATCGAACAGAAAATGGCATTGTTGTAAAAAGGTTTTTTAACCAAGTTGTGCGGGTCACAAGGACCACATTTATAAGGTGTGTATGTAGAGACGAACATGCCATTGTGTAGGATTATGTGGTTCCAGCCTTCGTCATCTTTCGCGAAAGAGAAGATCTCTTTGGGGGTACAAGCAAATATTCCCCAAGACTCCCAAACAATCAGCCCAAGGTTAGCTGGTGACAGGGATAGCTCACTCAGGGATATCTACTCCAGCTCTGAAGACAGCCATGGAGAAACATGAAGTCACATAACTTCACCGTCGGAGGTTGGAACAAACGTTACGCCAAAAGTTCAAAATGCCCGACTCCAACTCATCTCGACAAGTTTCAAATCTCACCAAGCAGCTGTTACAGCAGAGGGGAGGTGATCAGTTCATCAAATTACCTTTCCTCGCAAAGCCAGACACTGAGTCTTCAACTGGCACAGTGACTACCGTTAGTCACTGTAACTTTGTCAAGCTGTTGGACCTCTCTTGTCTCTCTTAGCAGTTATCAGACTGACGTGTGGTGTCTGGTAAAACCACAACAGATGAGGATTTCTCACCGCCTGGAGCCATACCATCCTTCCAGGCAGCTACACCCAAACATCTCCAACAGTAACCACAGCATTGGAAATGATGTCGACTCCCCAACTCCTCTCGACAAGTTTCAAATCTTCAGCCAAATACAGGAAACCAAGTTCAGCTCGTAAACAAACCTGTGATCCTATTCAAGGCGTGCCCGAAGTGGTCCGCCATCCTTCCGACGCCTTCAAGTGCTCAGGAAATTCGATGCTGGTGACATGGGTCCGGTTGAGCTAGTATCCTCAGGAACTGACAGATTTGTCCGCAAGAAGATGAGCTCTAGCACGGCACCTGTGTTTCAAGCTGGGGTCACCATTGATGTACAATGTGAGTACGTTGTAAAACTTCTTGCTTGTTTCACGCAGGAAACCGCCATCATCTTCTACTTTCCATATTATAGCATGGGAGATTTGCTTCATTGGATGCAGAAAGATGGAAGCCGATCTGTGTAAACTGAGGATATGACTGTCTGGGCCACCCTCCAAATATTGGAAGAAATCCGCGAAATGCATCAGAAAGGGTTAATTCACATGGACACAAAGCCAACTAATGTCCTTATATCCAACCCTGGTTACCCCGTATTGACGGATTTCGGAGGAGTGGTCCGGACATCTGACCCACGTGGGGCATCTTTCTTCACTGAGGCATACATGTGTCCCGAATTCACTTTTGAGAAATGGCATGGCTGACTTCTGTGCACCCGGAACTACATTCTACGAGATAAAGACGAACGATCTTCTTGATTCGGTTAAGTGTAATAAGATAGAGCAGTCTCTATCTTAGATTTGAAATTATCCGCATTTTCACAGACTGCGAACGATTTAATAGCCAAAACTCTAGAGATTGTGCCATCCAACCGGCTTGCTTTTCACGGAGGAGTGGAGGACTAAACCTTCCGCTGTTTAAAGAGTCTGAATGGATGGAGACCTTAACTGATAGAGTCTGAGGGATAGACACTCCTTGACAGAGCTGGATAAGGGTTAGGAAAATACTGTACTCCCACAAAGCAAACAAATAAATGACAAACTGGAACTGTTTCTGGACATTCTATGATCCACGATTTTACTTTTAAGAGCACATATCTGAAAAGGGCACAGGATACTTCAGATATTTTTTCTTATCCCTGGGAAAACTGGAACAGACAGCACCAATGTTACACAAGGGGCCATAAGAGAGAAGGGAAATTAAAAGGTCAAGTTATATCTCAATATACCATTTCTGAGATATTTCCATGTCTTGACAATTAGGTCACGTTAGTATATAAGCTGTTTTAGACATAATATACAAAAATGTCCTTTGATAAAGACAATAATTTCACAAAGGGTGTCATAAGTAATGTTGGATCTTTTTGTTTAAATGTTTGTTTAACATGACATTGTTTCGTCGATACAGTGGAACATTGTTTTTTCTAAAAAAAATAGGGTTCATGAATTTGTTTTTTGCATCAAATGTGTCCCAAATAGTGTTTCAATATTTGTTGATGTTATTTTAAAATGACACTTTGTGTATCGGGAAGTACCGTTATATGATAGGGTTGTCCCGTGATATCGGGACAAAGCTTTTCTTGAAAATATCTGTATAAATGGTTTATAAAGGGCGGACTTCTGGGCAGCCGGAATTACATTCTACGAGATAATGACGAACGATCTGCCTGATTTGGTTAAGTATAATGAGATAGAGCAGTCCTACTTAGATTTGAAATTATCCGGATTTTCACAGACTGCCAGGGATTTCCTAGCCAAAACTCTTGAGATTCTGCTACCCAACCTGCTAGGTTTTCACGGAAGAGTGGAGGACTTGATAAGTCATCCTTTGTTTAAAGAGTCTGAGTGGATGGAGACCTTAACTGATTGAGTATGGGGGATAGACTGTTCTTTACTCCACCAACTCATAGAGCTGGATAAGGGATAGAAAATACTGTACTCTCACATAAGAAACAAATAAATGACAAACTGGAACTGTTTCTGGACATTCTATGATCCACGATTTTACTGTTAAGAGCACATATCTGAAAAGGGCACAGGATACTTCAGGTAATTTTTCTTACCCCTGGGAAAACTGGGACAGACAGCACCAATGTTACACAAGTGGCCAGAAGAGAGAAGGGAAATTAAAAGGTCAAGTTATATCTCAATATACCATTTCTGAGATATTTCCATGTCTTGACAATTAGGTCACGTTAGTATATAAGGTGTTTTAGACTAAACCGTGCAAACGTCGAGCCGACAAGGTTGTTGTTTTTTGGCATAATATACAAAAATGTCCTTTGATAAAGACAATAATTTCACAAAGGGTGTCATAAGTAATGTTGAATCTTTTTGTTTAAATGTTTGGTTAAACATGACATTGTTTCGTCGTTTTATCTGAATATATACTACAGAGATTGGAGTGTCCCAAGATACATTCATTGGAATATAGTTTTTCTATAATAAAAGAAAAAGGCTTAATAAAAAAATGTGTCCCAAATAAGGTTCAATATTTTATGGATGTTATTTTAAGATGACACTGGTTTGTTCCGTGATATCGGGACAATGCTTTTATGGAAATGACTGTATAAATGAGTTTAATTGTTTGTTATATATATAAACCACACTGTGCTTTACCGTTTGATGGTTTGAACAACATTATTATTATGCAATAAAAGTACATGTATGTATAAATGTCCAGGACTGTATAAATGTCATACAGCCTTTTTGTTTCTTAATAATGCAGATGTCATCCATGGAAGATTCCAATAGTAAGTCATTCCATGGTTTAAATGAACTCGTATCTGTTGACATTTTAATTTAATCTTGAGACAAAACCTGATTGATGTTTTTTTTATAAAATAAAATTGTTTTTCACAAAACCATGTTGACGTTGTTGTTTCAGTGTTTACGTTAATCAGAATATAAAATTGCCCTTCACAAAGACTACCGTTACTAAGTTACCGTTAAATTGAGTGATTATTGCGCCAAAAGGGTAAATTTTGAGACGCACACGTGTAGTTAACTGCATGCATGGCAACTTTATCTCCGTTCACAAAAATGTTTGGCGATAATTATATCTATCGAAATCACATTTTGTATAATATTTTTTTCCAAGATATGTCTAAATATTAGCTCATCTTTACCAAACTGTTAATGCCAGTTACCCGTCAGGATATCAACAGTATAACTCCATCCTGTAAGCTCCGGCGAATAGTATTCAAGATCAATTTACATATCGCCAGAAAACAAGTCCTACAGGCAGCTCCCAGCCTTAAACTCGTCTTGTGTGAACTCCTAGTTGTCATTTGGTGTCACCATTACTTTTCAGTGTTATTTATTTCGTAGATCATCGGTTCTTAATTTTGGCATAGACCAACTTTCCGATTCATAGTGATGATTGAATACTTCACCAGTACGTATCGTGCATGTAGGCCTACATACCGTCTCAACTTTTTAGTTTCTGCTTGTCCTTAATCAACGTTAAAAGAACACGCCGCCAGCATTGAATGCAAGGTATCAAATCCCACGTAAAATAAATCTAGGCAGCTTCCTGCCTAAAAACCATCTCCCTCAGCACCTTTTGAGATTAGGATTTGGTAACCCTCATTTAACTACATTAAACTAATATTTATCTAAGTATGGCGAGAATTTAATATCCCCGCTGTAACAATCAAGAATAAGCCTTATTACAGCCATTGACCAAAGAATAGATTGTCCAAATAAATAAGGAACATAAGATTCAGCTATTTCTTGCCAGTATATAAATAATATATATTATGTTAAATAAAGGGGAGTAACTCTAATGGGCATCTTCCCTTTGCTTTTGTTTATTAGTTCAATTGGGGTTTAACGTCGTACTCAAGGGCATTTAACTTATTTGACGACGGTTTGTCCACTTCACACTGTTCCTTTCCTAATTAAGAAGGAAAACCGGAATGAAAACTCATAAACACCACCCCCGCGATTGCCGGAGCCTCATCGTGTGACACTATATACCTGAGGGTCGGCAGACGGACTCGATCCTGTGAACGGCACATCGAAGTAGGCTTTAGTAAGCGCGCTCGCTAACCACTTAGCCACGGCCCTAACAACATGAAGAGACAAGTGACTTCAGTTTACGTGATCAACACCAGCTGTAATCTGCTTCCGCGCGTAACAATTGCATAGCTAAAACTTCTCACAGAGTCTTTTTTGTAGGTAGAAAGATTTCGTGACATTCTATCTTTCTTTGGTGAGTTGTGAAGACTGAGTTTGTAGATCGCTTATCAGATTCCGTAGATAGATCTGTTTGGCGAAGTGATTAGTTAGTTGTGGTAAAAACAATCGAGACATTGAGAAGAACAAGTTTGTGTCTAGTCAACAGAATAACTTTTCTCCGTGAGAACTTTGATGAAATTCATCCGTTGGGCAGACCTTGATCCAATGAGTTTGCTTGATTGGGGTTTAACGTCGTACTCAAGGGTATTTCACTTATATGGCGACGTGTCAGCCCAATGAGTGAAGGAAACCACACACCACTGGCAACAACAATATCATGGGACAAATATTTGTATTTGCAACAAAACACCCTGCAAATACAGTCGTTAAGTTGTATTAGCGAATAGAAGTGATAACAGTAACATTCTGGAGATAAAAGTCGAAAAACATATGCCAAAGTCGAATGGTGCTCATTTTAACATGCACGTAGAGGGGCTTACCATAACGGCCTTCCGTAGATTCCGATTACAGAAGTAGACAGTTGTGGAAATAGAAATATCACGCTTTGTCACAGAAAAGTGTCGAATAAAGTTAAATTTTGTTTGAGAGATGTTCAGTAGATCACAGTTGAACAGTTTAAGGCTGGTTGTGACGAAGAAAGTTCCAAGTAAAGCAGAAAATAACTTTAGGCCTACCGGTCAACGCACATGGGTGAGCAGACGACAGTGACACAGTCCACAGACACAGTCTTTTTCAACAGCATTGCCCTGGTTCAGCAGATGAGAAAGGGATTGTATAGCACCAGAGTTCAGACTTCTGGCACCATGTTTCGGAAAGACAGTTTCTAACAAGTAACGGTGAAGTTATAGTAGACAACAACAAGAAGAGACAATTAGAGTGACTATAGTTTACGTGATCATCGCTAGCTGTAATCTGCTTAGACCACGTACGCGTAACAATCGCAAAGCTGAGGTGGAAGGATCTGGTAACAGTTCGCCCAGCGCTAAGGGCCAACTGATGAGGCTGGTCTGTTTTGTGATGGCGTCCGGTGATTGTCCTGTCTTTGTTTGTAACTGTTGTCTGAGATCGGCGTCACTTATTGGGCTGGCATGCCGCCATATGAGTGAATTAAACTGAAGTGCAGCGTTATAAACACCAATTAAACAAACAAACAAATAAGCCAGAATGGTTCAAATCTTTCACAATTATATAGCTCGATCAGAAGGTATCAATTTGAGTTTGTTTATAGCTGTTTTTAAAGAAAGCATTATTTTGAAACCGTACTTAAACATATGACAAATCAAAGCCTACACTGTATGCCTAAACGGAGAGCTATACGTGGTTACCTAACTCACTTAAACTGTAGTTTAATGCTACTACAACATCCCATTAATCTTCTCTAGCCAGGGGTTTTACATCCGAACAACTCTACATTACAACGTTGTAATGTAGAGTTGCTTGGATATAAAACCCTTGGCTAGAGAATTAAGATGCATCCTATTGGGCAAACGTGAACGTTATTCCAAAATGGCGTAGGCCTGCAGACTGTTAGGTGAATTCGTGTAGTGATTAGCACTGGCGGGGCCATGATAAGAAATCTGAGAGGGCAATTTTTTTGTTTTACTGGAAGCTTAAATCTCCCTTCTTTTGGCGTAGGCTATATATTCTTGGTTTTGGTTGATTATCTGTCTACATCGTGGTACTGGTATACTATTATCATATAAGCGTGGGAAGACCACTCAACGAGGGGTGGAGATGACTTTCACAGCACAACTGAAAGAGGCGATGGTCCAGGGGTAGCTTAGTTTATACGTAGCAGCTATGTTGTTATATGTTGTTGTTTACATATCGCATATAACAACATAGCTGCTACGTACATGTATAAACTAAGCTAGTCCAGGGGCCGCCTAGGCTCCGGTAGCCCTCGAGTTCTACATTGTGGCATTCGCGTTCTGTGCCATTTTCGCCATATATATAGCTAATGTCGTTAATTATGAGTTTTAATATCAGTTTTAATGTGTATTATTTGCTAATCATATATTTTTGAAAGTTTCAAATTTTTAGCTCAGTATATGTTTGCCTGAGAAGTTTATTCCAACAGATAAGTTATTTGTAGTGTAGCACAATGAATAGGGCTACTTCCTCCGTCTTAGACGGAGCATATATGGAGCTATAAAGAGAAGGAGGCACAACTCTGATGGCCAGTACGGCTTGCTAACAAGCAGCGTTTGCTGTGCTATAGAAAATTGAATGGCCAGTGGGCGTGACCAACTTTCTTTGATGTCCTATGTACGATTCTGCCACCCAACAGATCTGAAAAGTTTAAGCGCAGCGGATTTTAACGGAAGTGGCATTGTAGGCCTAATATGCGCATTTGTGTTCAGTCAATTTGCAGCAATCAGAAATATGCGCGTCTTAGATGTTAAAAAACTTCGTGTCTTCTACCATGCTGCTTACCAGGTCCGATCATTTTGTCGATAACCGATATCACATATATCGTACTTCAAACATAAGGTGTCAATTTTAACAAATTATTTTCTTTTGTGTTTTTTAGTAATTTTATAGCTCCATGGTTAAACAAAGGGATTTCGGTTATTTACTTTGCCTTTCAAGAATCTTCTGACGAGACTGATTGATTGGGGATTTACGCCGTGCTGAAAGGTATTTCGTTTATATGACGGCAGTGTATTCTAACAATAATTGACACTGGTACAACCAAGATGTGAAGGATTTCTATAATGTTGGAAAGTTCATTTTCCCTCAGTGCTAAGTAAAGACAGCATAGCTACACTTTAAACTGCCCTTAGCCAGAGGGCTCTTCTGACGAGATGAACCGTCGTAAGTAAGATGGAAACCCTTGATATGGATAACACCTTCTTAGTTTGGCGAGTACTACTACGTTTGACTGTAGCAATCTTAAATTATTTTACAACACAACACTTTTCACATTTGATTATTTTAGGCTTTTATTCAATTCAATACAGGTCAACTTCCATCGTATGTAAATGTTGGGTGTTCCCTGCTTGGTTAGTCTTACAAAGAACTTATCTTTATATTTATAAAATTGCCAAACAGTAATTTTGAAACTCTGGTGCCACTTTCCTTAAACATAATGGTTTGTAGTTTTCACTTATATAATAGTGGTGTCAGATTTGGTCATAGATATACAGTTGTTGATAGGATGTGCTATCGTTTATCACTCATAATCTTACTTATATAATGGTGGTGCAAGTTTCAGTGTTACTCATAAAAAGAAGTATTCCATATCTCCTGTACTAACAGTTGCATCTATGACCTATGGCTCAGATACCATTTTCACTTATATTATAATGGTGTTTATTATGTTTGTATTATTTTTTTTTAACATAAATTTAAATAAATAGTTGGGTCAGTTAAAATCTTCTAGAAAAGAAAACTGTCAAACAGAAAACATCACAACTTGATGCTTAAAATAATTATACATTTTTCTCTGTTTAGAGATTTTACAGCACACTTAAAGTCATTTCACTCTTAGAAATTTTAATCATCCGGGGTATTGAGCAATGAAATGATTGAAATCAACTGGAGCATATGAAACATACAGAGTGATTGATTGGTTGATTTGTGTCTAAAACACTATATTCAAGGGTATTTCACTTTTATCATGGCGGCGTACTGCAACTGTTTAAAATGTCACAAGATAGCTCTGCTGGATTTGTTCGCTGTGCTGAAAGCAATTTTGGTGCTATGACAGCATGCCAGAACAATGGGTGGGGGAAACCACCCTGATGCCACTAGCAACAAACAAAGACAAGACAGGATGCAATACAATGATATCATAAACCTATCCACTCGATGTTGCTCCTTAGCTCTGAGATCAACAGGGCAACAGGAAGCTCCCTCCCGACTGTCCTCTGCTCTGATGGACATGAATGTTTCTCAAGTGCTTCCTTATGACAAAATTAGTTTGATCGATCTTTCAAGTCATTCAAGATTATACTTTTAAGTCATACTCAAGGGTATCTCACTCGTATTGCAATGGCCTTTACGGTCATTGATAGAAAAACTGGAAGAAACCCGTTAATGCCTCCTTAAGACATTGAGACAAACCATCAACTTTGTAGGGTATTTTACCTGTAAGCGGACAACCAACCTGTTAAGATAATTCAGTCAAATGTATGGTGGTGGCCGTAGATTGAGAAAAATATTCAATTTGTCCCAAACATATTGAATACCCAACAATTTCAACTAGAAAAGATATAGTTTGGATGATAAAAACGTGAAATAATGCAGGGAAAATATTCAATTTGTCATGCATGGATTTATAACAAATTGAATTCTTATCAATCCATGTACTTTATAGTGAATATAACAATATTAAACCAAGATTCTGTGAAGTTGAAAATTGATTGATTGGTGTTTTAAGCCTTGCTACAGGATAATTTCTTAACATGGCAGAGATGTACCACACCAGTACCGCCATACTGTCACTCTACCAGCCACCAAACAATATGAAGTGTTGTGAATGACTGGCATGTTAATGTTTCTCCAGTGATAAGAAATGAGAGTAGGACCATGCTTGAGTTTTGGTTAGTTTGATTGGTGTTTAACGTCGTACTCAAGGGTATTTCACTTATATGACGACGGAGACAAAATTAAACGTACAAACA